>JANQAP020000001.1:56870-72131 GCA_026874005.2 Erythroxylum coriaceum
ATTTATATGACTAATAATATTTTTTTTAATTATTTATACAACAATTAATAGTTTATTAAATCAATAGACTTTTTAGTTATTTTATCTCTTTTCAGAAACCGCAACCGCACTTATCAAACACATATTTCCACATTTCAGCAGTTACTAAAACAACAATCCCAAACACATAAACACATAAGTACTTATCATTTCAGTAGGTTGTCAACTACTATCGCTCCCCCAAACCAAGCCTTAATATTGTTAAATAAAATTAATTATTAGTCAATCTAATTTTTAATTTTTTGTCAGAGATATTAACAAAGATAAAACTTTATATCTAAACATAAAGTGAAAAAGAAATCCAATTGATTAATTTATCAATTTAATTAAAGTGTGATTAACTTTATAAATAATTATTATTTGCAAATCACTCAGTTTTTTTTGAAAAAAAATTGGAGGAAAAAGTACTAACAAGCATGTAATTAACAATTCCAATATCCTCGAAATTTCACACGTTATGTGTGTATAGAACAAACGCAGTATCCTCATATTTGCCTCGTCATCCCTTTAGATAAATTCACCCTCTCTTCGATCTTTGGATGAAAGACTGGTAAACTAAAGTGGAAGCAGGTGATGGACATAAAGCATAACTTAATTTAATTTAATGAACAGATAATTAATAAATCTAATTATTAGTGGTTGTGATTGGGCAGAAACATGAGATGGTGGAGATCACACGTCAAAAGGACTCCAGCAGAATCTCATATCCACAAAATTTTCAGAGCAATCACAGTCACATAACATGTCTTTTTGTCCACTAGTTTCACTCGTTTGGATTTTCAAAAGGATGGGTTGGTGTTTATTTAATCTCATATGACGATAGACTATAAGCATGCTAAAAGAAAGAAGAAAAAGAGGGCACATGTACGTGTACATTGACCTTTTTGACGTTAGAAAAGTAACTTTACTTGCTACTCTTGACATTGGATTGCTTCCCAATTTCCAACTTTTCTCACACTTTTTCCTTTCTCGTAAGCCAAACACCTCACATGGGTTCCATACTATCCAATGTATGTGTACAAAGAAAAGGATAGATCCATTTTTCACTTCGTCACCAAGAAAACATAACATGTAATTGCTGACTCTTCTTTGCACTTATCCAAGTCACACCTTATTATGACCCTCCAAATCAAATATATATTAAAAAAAACATCCGACTTCCACCTCAATCGACTTGAATGTGTATGTTCATCTTGCAGACATATGAAAGGAAAGAAAGGGGAAAAAAAACAGTAATTAAGAACAGTCTTCTTTCCTCCTCGAAGATTCCAAGCTTAGACAAACATTCGTTAAGGTTTCCAAAGATCTGCCTATATATAGATCAAATCAAAGTGACCAACCGGTTTCTGGATAGATAGATATATACGTAGAATCTGAAAGAACACGTACGGGTTGGTTGGTTGGTGTTTAGTTTGGATGTATTAATAAGTTGTGATGGCGAACATGCAAATCATTCCAGCTTCCAAGAATGTGGAGGCACAGCTAGTGGAGATGATGGTTCCTCTATATTCCTATGGATGCGAGAAGAAAGTGAAGAAAACCTTCTCCAATCTCAAAGGTAACAACACAACTAACATGTTTTCACATGAAAATATGAAATAACTCAGCTCTTTTCCTCATTACATCATTGTAAAATATGCAGGAATTTACTCGGTGAATGTAGATTACAGTCAACAGAAGGTGACAGTATGGGGAATATGTAACAAGTATGATGTTCTAGCAACGATAAAGAGCAAGAGAAAAGAAGCTCGGTTTTGGAATCGTGAAGATAACACTATTACTGATGACGATGATCAAATGGAAGAAGAATCTAATAAGACTCTAATCAAGGCTCGGTCTCTGAGCTTGAATTGGAAATCCTGGAGTTGGACAAAGGTGTTCACTCGATCCTATTCCTTCTAATGCCATGTTGAATGGAATGTTCAACTACTTGCTACTAATTCATCATGTTTCTCTTTGTTTTGTCGTTTGTAAATATATATATGTATTAATCATTCTTCCTCTTCTTCTTCTTCTCCTTCTCTTTGTCGGTGTCATCTTCATTCTTTGAACTTAGACATGGAGAATATCGCATGTAAATAGTCAAAGGTGCAGTTAAAACCATGACAGGAACAGGAAGGTGTTAGAATTTGACCATTTTGGAATCATAATGAATATAATAGGAACTGGAAATCAATTAGGATTGGTATTGACTTAGACTTTAGAGATCACAATCTTACTCATATTTCCAAGAAGAAGAATCATCCAATGTGTTCGTGAAATCACCAGTTCTTAATCATCTCCCATAATATTATCTATGACCACTCATCAGAACAGCACCAATCTTGTCATTGTTTACTTCTGAGCTTTCTGTTTCTCTTTAATTTCCTTTTCACCACAACAACTTTGAAGTTTCTTCTTCTTCTTCTTCTTCGTTCATCTTTTGTTTTTTTCCCGTATTTTCTCAACCAATAAGACATATTAATTTATACTTAATAAGACCAAATCAATTCCTCGGTATCATATGTCACTGAAACTGACACGTTATCATCAATGTACGTGGTTGCGTGAGAGAATATAAATAAGAAGAAAATATGACTAATTGGTCTTTGTTAAAATCAATCAATTAGTTACTACAACAATATTTTAATCAAAATTTTGTTAAAATATGAAATTTGGGATATTATTTTCGAAAATTAATTAATTAATTATTTATAAGACCAAGTCAACTCCTCGGTGTCATATGTCACTGAAATTGACACGATATAATATGAACAGTTGGATTACTACAACAATTTATCAATCATTTTTTAAAAAATATTCTTAAAAATTAATTAATTATTCATTTATAGTATATCATTTATTTATAAATTATTAATTAGCTAAGTAACTTATAAATTAATATACGAATATTTAAAAATAATAAATATGACAATCAATTTTCATCAAAATAATTACTATAAATAATTTGTATTTATAGGTAAGTCAAATCGTAGTTAATTAATTATTTTTTTTGAAGAAAATAAAAGGAATAAAATAGGTTTTGGAGGACGTAGCATATACGAAATGATAAATGCAAAACGTGTGGGCCTCTTTTTCTAATATAGGGTAAAAAAGGTCCTTTTTTAAAAATTTATTATATATTTAAATCATTTTGTAATTTCTTCTTTATGTTGTATTGTATTTGTATGTATATATATTTTTTGAGGAAATAAATATCTCATTAATTTCCGCATAAATAAACGAAGAGCAGAGGCACTGTGTGTGTGCGCGTGTTAGCGTGTTGGTTACTAGTTCCTGTCTTCAGCGATCGTCTTTTCCTCTCATCTGGTAAATCTACTTCATTTTTGTTTCTTTAAGCCAAAAAAGTTCGTATTTTGATGTTGCTTCCTACGAAATTCGGTTGAAGTTTCTATCTTTGGTGTCAGATTCTTTTTGGTGAGGTTGTTTCGTTGTTTTTGGTGAATCGATTAGCTTGATTGTGTAAATTTTAATTAATCAGGCAGGCTGCTGCTGCTGTTGTTGTTGTTGAAGGGGACAGGAATTGAATTGATGAGATGATGACTATGGGTACTAATGGGTATTACGCCAATGGAGGAGGATCTTCGTCTTCCTCTTCAAACTTGTCTGCCTTAGCTCCACCTTTCTCTGTCGATACCTCCTCTCTCAACCCTAATGTCATTCGCTACTCTGGTTCATCGTATTCTGTCAACACCTCCAATCCTAATCCTATTCCTAATCCGAATCCTTCAAATTTCCTCGATTCTCACCATCCGAATTTCAATACTGTTGTTGTTCGTGTTACTAATACATCAAATTCTGTCAACAACTCCAATCCTAATCCTGATCCTGATCGTCATCCTCCCAATAGCTTCGACTCTCACCATCCGAATTTGAAACCTGTTGATAACTCATCTGTCACACCTATTATTACTCCCTATGCTGATTCATCATACTGTGTCACCACCTCCAATCCTAATCCTAATCCTCATCCTCACCCTCCCAATTCCCTCAACTCTCACCAGCCGAATTTCTTCACTTCATCCACTCCATATTCATACTCATCTTCAATCCCTTATGATGTGGACCCTTTTTCTTCTGCTCCAACTGATGATGTTGCGTATGCCCATAACCCCACTACTCATGTTGATGCCAATCCGTATTACCCTTCCTATGTCTCCTCTACCATCGGTGATTATGCCCTTCCCCATCAATTTGGCTACGATTTGTTGTCTACTTCTCAGGTTACAACATCCAGTGGATCCATTGCCGATGACTACAATCAAAGCCTGCCTGCTCTCAAGCACAAATCTAACTGGGGTTGCTTTTGGGAGGGTTTTCCAGATTGGAAGCAGAATGAAGCTGTGCTAACTGATGCCAATTTTTACTCTATTGACAATAACGGGAACCCAGGTGCCTTCAATCTCTCTCCCAGTTTACCTTTTCCACATGACATTACACTTTTATTTTATGGACGATATAAGTTTGTGCATGAGGTCCATCCTAATTGAATTTACACCCATTTTAAAGGAATAATCAATTTACACAAGATTTGATTTTTAGAAGTGACATAGTGGAATTCATTTCTTTTGTTCCCCATTATTTCTGCGTTGTTAGTTGGTGAGTCGGAAATAAACCTCTTTGTCATGCTATTGATCTTTAAACTTCTATTCTTTGGTTGAAGAATCTTATTCTTATTTTCTAGAAGCTATTTTACATGAAAATCTTGAAAGTATTGGACAGAAAACAATACTTTTAAGGTGTACGAGTGGTGTTTGTCCCAATCTCATGATGCCTTTAGAAAGTCTATTTCGCGCTTAGCATGGACTATAATCGCTTTTTATTAGCTAGCTCTCAACATATTCTTTCCTTGATTTTAGCTTTAAGATTTGGACTTATGAAGTTTGAAGAATGGGTAAGCAAATGTTAGTTGAGCAGTCTTACCAGGAGAATGGCCTATGGATTTTGTTCTAATTTGTATCTTTGTATTTCAGGATTTCATTCTTCCATGGGCATGGGCACCTTTGAAGAGACTCCACATGGCATTGATATGATTGGTAGCCAAATACACATTGAACCTGCAACAGCTCATTTACATTATGACTCCATTTTAGGTGACAATGTCAGCGTCACTCCTCCCAGTTATCCTACATTTTCAACCTGGGAATCTTCTGCAGTTGTTACTGAAGTTTATCCTCAGATGCCATCCACAAAATCAGTCAATTCCAGGTTCTATGAAATACTAAGTAGCGGTTCATATGAGCAATACTCAACAATGTCTAACAATAATTCAAATGGAAGTGGACTATTGTTGCAGTCTCCCTCTGCTTTTGTGGTTACACCCCCAGTTCAAAGTATCTATCCTGATATTGGAACTGGAAATGGTCAGGAGGATAAGGATATTGCTGTCAACAATCCATCTACGCTGAAGGAACTTCAGTTATCTAAACGCTCTAGAGACAATGTTCTTTATGGTATTAACCCTGTGTTTCACCTGGAACAAAATGATCATCCATTAGCAGAATTTTCCTCAACAAATGATGAAGGGATTACTTGCAACAAAAATGCGTTCAGGGCCACATTGGATCATTTATTTGAAGAAAAACCGAGCTCTCAATCACATAATATTCGCTTGGATTCCTTGAATTTGGCAATTAACAATGAAGTCATTGGTTCTGTGAAAAACTCCCCTGAGAGTGTGGACCACTATAATCCAGCTGTGGATTCGCCGTGCTGGAAAGGGGCCTTGCCTTCCAATTTATCTCCATTTGAAGGTCCTCAAGCTCAATCTCTTCAAATTATGAGAAAATTAGATACGGCAAAAGTAACGTTTGAAAAATCAAGTGAAGGTATGCTTAACTGTGATAATCCAGAAAATTATCTTATTCCTTCACCAAAGAGGCCTTCAGTTGCTGATGCATTATTCAAACAAGTAATTGACATTCACACAGAATCTGGTAACCATCTTCCAAACTGTACCTATTGCCATGGGGTTCAAATTTTTGATGATCTAGCTGGATCAAGGAAAGAATGCACCCTTTCAAACAAATCAATAGGCAGTTCTGATCATCAAGGTCTTCATACCGAGGCACAAGATCATGAAGGAGAGAAATGTACACTGAGGGAAAATTTTTCACCGGGCAATACTTTTGTGGATATGGGGATAAAACCCAATGACGATGATGTTTCATCACATATGGCATCTAATATTGCAGAAGATACCATGTCTTCTCCAGCTTCAGCTGAAGATGCTCGGACTAGGTTGATCAAATCTCATGATGGTGACTCAACATCCGAGGTGTATGTTCAAAATCTGGTTAAAACAACGCATAACCTATCAGAAATGCTCCTATTTCAATGTTCAAGCAATGCATTAAAATTGAAGCTTGAAGATATTCTCCTTCTTAAAGATGCAATCAACAATCTAGGTTCTTTCATATCAAAGACTGGACAGGGAATGACTTCAGGACAGGTCCCATTGATAAACGGGCGAAGCATTTCTCAGTTTGATGAAAAGGTATCTACCCTCCAACAGGTACACAATATTTTATACCAGCCCTCATTCTTACTTCCATCGGTAGATAGGGAAGCTGCTTTAGCCTTTAGGGTCATTGAATGCTAAAATTTAAAGAAAATTTGGTTTTGGGATTTCAAATACATTTGAATTAGGCATGGAAAGAGCAAAATAAATTTGATAAACTTCTAATAAGCTGGAAGGTGTAGGTCACATAATTATGGAAGTCGTTCACTTCCCTTGACCGTTACAATCTCCATCTTTTTCACTAGATGTACCTGACTTCTTGATACATGACCATTAAATTCATTCTTAGGCTACTAATTACAATGAGTTTCTCATTATAAAACACCACCTACAAATTTTCTTTCAATCTGTAACCAAATGTGTTGTTTGAAGGAAGAAAAGCAATAGAAAGATGTTTCAAATGATGACAGAAGAACCTTTAAGCCTTATCAAGTAATAAGTGAGGCTGACCATATTCTGAATAAAGTATTTAAATAATATTACTGCACATACACAACATAGGACACCAAGCTAGAAAAGTATCTTATTTTTAGCTGTTGTAATTGAGATAGCATTTAAAACAACTTGCAACTTTGATTTATGACACTTGAATCCGTAACATCATATTAGTTCAAGTCGGAAAGCAATAAACATTATGTTCTTTGTACCAATACATTCTTGTGTAATATTATAAATTGATATAAACAAAATAATTTGTTAAATTGCTGATGTTTTTGCAAGTATTCTTAGCTACATAAGGTATCTAAATCAGGAAATTATAACTTGGAGATTATAGCTATAATTCTTTCTATATTTTCCATTGCCAGCTTGTTTATTAGAACGTCAAATTGTTTTTTCAGCAGAGCTTTGGTGAGTACATTAGCTACTTTTTGAAAGGTAGGAACATAGGGAACACAAATTAGCCAGTTTCAAGTTTCTCTTTGATAAAGTACCTATTAATTTCAATATGTTTAGTCTGATCATGAAGCACTCGATTATGATCAATTGAAATAGCAGCTTTGTTATCACAACAAGCTCTCATAGGAAGCAATACAAGAAACTTTAGGTCTTCTAGTAATTTCTTGATCGACATAGCTTCACAAATCCCATATGTAAGGGGTCATATATTTGGGGTGGTTTCCCAAGTCAGAATACATCAAATTAATATTATCCCATAGTTCCTTTGCTGTGTGATAACACATATAATTGGAATTGGTGTCCTCTAAAGAATTTACTAACCATGGAGTTTTGTGCACCCCAAATTGGATAGGCGGGATCATTCAAGTCTGGCTTCCTTCTTATCATCCGTTAAATACCTGATCTTTTCTCTGTCTTAGATGTACCTGCACACAGATTGAGATCAGCGCAAAAAATTGTCTCCATTCAGCCTGATAGTAGTAATCAGAACTGAATGTGAATCTAAAGATAAATCATGAGGATTGTTTTTCTTGTTGACAGAATCCTTCATTTCAGGAGAGGTTGATCGATGAACAAGAGGGTATAGCATCTGATGTAATGTCAGACGTGGTAAGGAAGAGGGAAAAAGAAAACTAGGGTTTCTTGTTTAGAAAAGATAGGCGGGCTCTGATACCATGTAAACTGATAGGAACAGGAAAAGTTGTTATATTACATAAGATATCTAAATTAGAAAAATATAACTAGAAGATTATACCTATAAATATTTCAATATTAACAGCCTTGATTAAAGCCTACACTCCTCTATATACAGCCTAGTACGAAGCCAGAATATTCCAAAGGAATATTTCATCTGGAACATTCTACAAGACTATTTTCTAATCCAATGAATATGTTGGTATTTATTGACTGATTTAGATAATATTATTCAGGTTAGAACTAAATATGGGCCCATGGTCATTAAAATTGATGGTGTAAATTTCAGGGCCAACTTGATTGTAAGCATGTTTCTGAAAAGGAGAATGATGTAACCCCTGTGAAGAAAGATGAGAACGCTCAAACTGTGAGGTTTGCTGCCGAAAAGGTGCATGAGGATAACATGACCGAGGTACTCCTTTCCTTTTATATACTTCATCTTTGTTTTTAAAGATGCATAACACCTATGGCAAAAATAGAAAAAAATACAAGAAAATATGAAGAATACTGAACTTCCTTGTTACAAATGGCAATGTGTGCAGGCTATAAAGAAAATCCTTAGTGAGAATCTACCTGTTGAAGAGGAACCACAGCCCCAAGTTCTATTGTATAGGAATCTATGGCTTGAGGCAGAAGCTTCGTTGTGTTCACTTAACTACATGGCTCGTTTTAATCGTATGAAAGCTGAGATGGCCAAATGCAGCTCACAGGAAACAAATGGTAAAATCTTCGCCTGTATTGCCAGCTATAACATTTGATCATTGTGATTTTGTTTACCTGAATGTCATACTTAAGGATTTTTCTTCTGCTACCATAATTGTTCCAGATGGTAATACTGTCGTGAGGAGCCTACCAAGGTCAAATGCTACAGCTGGACATTGCACAGATAACCCTGTAGCAGCTGATACTAAGGGCAGTCCAGTCCCAACTATGTTATTTTCAAATTTGTATACCTTGAGAACAAACAGCCACGTAGATGATGTTATGGCCAGTTATCAATTTTTGAAATCACAGGTTGACAAAAGTGATTCGGAAGGATTCTCAAGTTCTGAGGTTACTGCTGATTTGAACAAAGCTGAAAGTTCGGTCCAGGAAGTAAACATCAGTGAAAAACCAATTATATCCGTGCAAGAGACGGCCATGTCAAGTAAATCTATGCTTAAAGATGATGTTGAAGCTTCCGTAATGGCCAGATTCCATGCTCTGAGACTTCGGGATGATTACTCAGGTAGCATAAATAGGGGAGAATATCAGCCAGTTCTGAGTAGGAATTCACCTGCCAGCAAGGGTGAATTGGAGGGTAAAAAGTTGGATCAGAATGTCAAACCTGTTGTGCAAAATCTCATTGGTAAATCTTCTGCAGAGGTATCTACTATGAGTGAATTCCACATTTCTTTTAATGATGATTCTGTGACACACCTGACAAGTAGGATTGTGGATCAGCCTCTTGCAAGTTGGTGTGACAGCTCTTCAGATTGGGAACATGTAAGCAAGGAGGAGCTGGGGGGCCGTTGAAATTGAAGCGTGAGCTGCAAGAAGTAGATAGCTACAGTACTTAATGAAGTGGAATTAATTAGGATATGTCCAGCTGTAAGCGGCAAGACAGTGGGGCGTAATTAATCAGCTGCTGAGGGCTTTGCTCTGCGGTGACTGCCAAATGTTGGAGTTACTATCCTTGAAATTCTATGTAAATATGTCATATTCGTGCATTCCGATCATCTCCTTGTTTCTTCCACTGGACTAAGAAGTTTATTTGGAAGCTTAGTGCTGCTTTGACAGTTCATTCACAAGAATCTCTTATGGACAGCACTTGCTTTGCTTTTATTTTGAAACTGGCTGCAATTTGATCATGTAAGTAGCTTTTTTAAGTTTGTAAATATGTTCGACTTTCTTCTTCTTTCCTGGTCCTTCCGCTGAAAATCTCATCACCTTGTTGTGATTAAATGTGCAAATAGAAGGCTCTAGCAATTGAGGTTGATCTATGTTATTACTTCTTAAGATAATCCTCATCTACCTCTTCTCTATACCATAGCTTTAGCATGACACTGCGCAGGCAAGTGCACAGTCCTGCTGCTTGTTTGTCTGAAGTATAAATGTAAACATTGAATAAGATCATAATCATACAGAGCGCCGGTCAAGAAATTTTGATAATTTGGATTTTATTATATGCCAAAACTATTTTTCATCTATGTAATGCATCTTTATTGTTATTCATGTATTGTTTTCATCAAGAACAAACACCTGGGAGAGTTTGAAGGCCTTTTACATAAGAATGGTAATCATTGGGTCATAGGCTTAAATTTAATTATTTTCTAAGGGATTGACTCATAAGTCAGGCTCAAGTTCAGATTGACTCAAGACTTAATTATTCTAAATAAAATAATATCATTTTATTTAGAGGAATTAGACTTCAGATAAGCTAAAATTTGGGTCTGAGTATCTCAAGTTTGGACCTACTTTAAAAAATTAGGTTATTTTATATTTTTAATTTTTAAAATATTATTTAAAAAAAAAACTAGCTAATCCCTGCCGTCCCTACTTTTACATACAATATGTAGGCGTCTACTTTTTGAGTGTTTTTAACAAGAGAAGACATTTTACCTTTTACATGTTTAGGCCTATATCATGACCTACTAACGCTAAGCGTGACAATTGCAAATTGATTGGAAATGGTTTGGATGGTATGTTAATGAGTCAAAGCACAACTTAGGATGTCAAAACTTAAAAGAGACATTGCTTGGTCCTTAGTCCTCGGGAAACACCATTGCAAAATAAATATTATCAAGTCTAATTGAGGGGAAAAATTCGAAGAACAATTCAGCCACCTGTTAAGCGGTGAACAAATTGACTGCAAAACCAAATAAATACTCCAAGAACTCACGAGCAGAAACAAAAGATTGCAGGGTGACATATGAAGACCATCTAAGTAGTAAGCTCCATGATGGCGCTAACAATGTCCCCATTGTGAGTCTTAAGAGCCTTGACAGCCTTGCTCCTCGACACCCCTGCCTGTGTCATTACCAGATCGATGTCCCGAGGCTCAACCCCCTTCTCGTCTATTTCTTCCTCCTCTTCATCAGCCTGTGCTGCAGTAGCTGCAGCAGACATATCGGCTTTTGGTATGACTGATGCCATGTCTGGCATCCTAAACTGCTGGGCAGCCTGAGCTTGCAATTGAGAGCTCAAATCCTCAATCTTAGCCTCCCCAAATATGACGTAGGTCTCAGAATTTGGGCTCTTGAAGACGTCAGGTTTTGAGATGAAAAACAGAATCTGAAACATCAAAGTTCTTTCTTTTATTTTGGTTAAATTAAGACTAAACACGAAGGAAGATCAACAAGAAGAGAAATTCAGACAGAAGCTCACATTCTTAGTTCTTTTTATTGTAACCCTGCTGACACCACTAACAGGCTTCATGCCGAGCTTCAACATTGCCTTGCGACTCTTCTTTTCACTTCTGCTCTGCTTTGATCCGCCATTTGTACCTGCAACCCACTCTCTAAACGAATGACTTCACAGAACTACAAAACACATATAACCAGGCTTCAAACCACATAAAAACTCCGTAAGATCAGGACTATAATACCATTATCGTTAAGGACAAGAACATCCAGCTAAGTGGACGGCTTTTACAGTTTGGAAATTAGAACTGGAATTGCCTAAATTCATCATTGGGATCATTAGAAATCAATTTCGAAGTTAACCAATCTAAGATAATCTTCAAAATGGATTGTGATAGTGAGTAAAAGTAACAACTTGTGAGGAAATGCAACTTTTAGACGCACACAAACATATGAAAGAGTGAGCAAGAGAGCCAAATTCAGCCACCATTCTGCTCAATTTCCACCAACAAAGCAACAGAGGTTACTGCAAAAACTTGCATAGCTTCCCGTATGATTGTTCATTCTCATCTCTCCTACAGTCATCATATGGCATATATGATACATCACAAGTCACAACAAGAAGAAACAAAATTTTCATTGAACCGAAATAAATGGTAGACGACGAAGTAAAACCCATTACAATAGGAATGAAAAAGTTGTTATCTTTAAAGCAATCGAGACCTGGAGAGCCATCTTCCTTCTCCTCCTCCTCATCATCGTCGTCATCGTCTTCGTCGCCGTCCTCGTCCTCGTCCTCGTCCTCGTCTTCCTTCACATCCTCAACGACGACAGGCTCTTGTTCCTGCGGCGTGCACTTGGGCTCCTCTGTTGAAGGAAACCGGTTGGCAGTGGCAGCAACGTTCTCAGCTTCAAAAACGGGACCTGGAGGAGACATTGTTTGTTTGAGTGGGACAGTAGGGGTAATAGAGAGAAAGAGATGGGGATTGTAACAGGCTTCGCTTTTGCTTTTGTTCTCACACACGAGTGAGTGTGATACCGAGCAGTTTGCATCAATATAACTTAAGTTAATTATTATATATTATTTTATGAATTTGCTGAAAAATATATTTGAGATTTCATAAAATGAAACGCAATCTTCTAGTCGAATAATCAGAATTCTCAACTTTTAGACAAAATCATTTTAGCACCTTTAACATTATAAATGAAAGGAAAAAAGAATATGACAATATTAATATAGTGCTTCCATAGTCATATGATTATACTCAAAAAAAATATAATTTAAAATTGACTCAAACTTTTTTATTTTGACCCATTTAACGATTTAAATTTGGATTAAACTAAACCAAAAATAAGAAAATATAAATATTGTTTTCAAGTTTATAAGTTGATAATTAAATTAGTGCCATTTAAAGAGGTGAAATATTACATATTCAAAAATAAGGTGATATTTGAGTTCATTCGTTACCTAGTTGATTATAAATTAAGAATATAAACAATATAAATAGTGGGTTTAGATAAAGATACTTAGGCTATATTGACAAAACAGAGAATATAAAAGAAATTCTGTATGTATATCTTATTGTGTTTATTGAATAAAGGGTATATGTCTATATATATGCACAAAAAGAAGAAAGAAGACCGTTAAAACAAAATAAAAGAGTACAATTGTGCATGTTGAGTCTTGACCATTGGTTCATAACAAACTTAATGCAATATTCTACTACTATGGGGTACATACCCAAATTTTCAGGAACATAACTTATGATAATGGTATGTTAGAGCAAAACAATTCCAACTTACACATGGCATCAACTAATATCATTTAAAAGTCAACAAATTTTAAAACCATTCATTGCATTAATCTACAAAATTTACACTTTTTTCTTTAGACAAATATTTAGATAACCTCATACATGTTCTAATAAAAACAACAAAATACAAGACACAACACTCCTGAAGCTAGCTGACAGACCTCTGAACCACAACAAAATCCAAAGGGTCCTTTAGTCCTGTTTAAAGAACTATGTCTCATGTCTCGTACCTGAAAAATCATATTGCAATTTTTATGAGTTTTGCGAACTCAATGAGTGAACCATCGTTAATGATTTTATCGGATCACATACACATAATACATATTTTACAGACACTCATTCAGATCATAAACACATTCCAGATGTTCACACAACATGGTATATCATAGGATCACACAGTTCACTTTGCTAAGCATAGCAAATAAATCACATCAATTTATCACTCATTCAACTTTGCTAATCATTCAATAAATTTCAATCTTATAATGTTATATGCATGAGACTCATATTCTTTCTTATTGTTGTGATCGAGTGCCTATCACAAACTTATACAAATATCGGCCCATAGGGCTCAGTCAAACAAAATCACGGAGCATAGTTCTACGTGCAAAATCAGAAATCACGGAGCAAAGCTCTACGTGGAAGCGCTTCATAATGGCAACTCAAGCCACAACGCCTTTATCTGAGCATGCATTTTATGAAATACAACAATTTCTGAATATCTCATATATCACAATCTTATACAAATGCTCAAACAAGATTTCACAGTCATCGGACCTAAGTCCGACATTCAACTTTCGTTGAGAATCAAATGTCAAATTCATATCAAATCAAAACACTCCCAATACATGCCTAACTATTAAACTCCTCGGACCTCAGGTCCGGAATCCAGAAATAATTCACAAACAGTTCAAAAATATTGGAAGTTTAACAAATCAAATTAAATTCAAATCGAATCAATCCTAGGAAATCATCTAGGTTGACTCATTATACGTTCCAAGAAGCTATTGCCTGGATGGTCCGGCAATATTCGACTGACGTCCGATTTGCTCCTCTATAACATACATAACACATTCACAAATATCACATTTTGCACAATTGAAAACATATTCCTTTATGCACATGTACTTAAATAAAAAAAATATGCACAATGTATTGTTCAATGACAATTCCGAGTATCTTATTGTAATTTTCATCATTAAATCGATCAGATATCAAAACCCTCATTGATATCATTTGGAACTTATATTTGGGCCAAAATAAAACAATGTAAAAACAATTACATAACTTAATTGACCACTTCAGATTTTCTACCCACATGATTTCAGGTCAACTTTGCATAATTAATCTGATATGGTAAATGACAAAATTAGGCAATACTTCCTTCTAGAAAGTTTTTTTACAGTGTCTTAAGTTTCTAATGACTCCAAGATTATCCAATTTGATTCAGTATTCAATGAGTTATGTACAAAATACCACAGACTTTGCACATTTGAACTTTTGGCTAGTACATGATCATACCCTCTAATTGTACATCTCATATCTTTCAGCTCAGATATCAAAAAATTACAAACTTTATACCAATTTAAAGCTAACAGAACAAGCTACAACTTTGGTGAAGACAACTTAGCCTAATTCGGTCCACATCAAAGCAGTTTATTCAATAACCGCAGGATAAGATTTCTGTCCCTGGTAGTGCTACAGCCTAAGCTGAGACTCAATTATATGCCAATTTTGAAAATTATAAAGACAGAATTAAAATTTGACTTCTTTACAAAAGTTGTAGAAATATGTCTCTAGTTTAATATGAATTAAAAAAATCAACTCATTCAGAAATCTACGGCTCAAGTTTTAATTAGAAAACCGAAGCATGATCATGAAAAATTTTCCAATTCATAACATTCCAACAGACTTCCACACTTTCATCCTATCAATCACTTTCAAATCAATTCAGATA
>JANQAP020000001.1:89715-104121 GCA_026874005.2 Erythroxylum coriaceum
AAATTTGTTCGTTTTAAGTATCACTGGTGGGGAATTCCTCCCCCGTGGGCCACAAGTCCAGATGTCACTTAGGACGTTGGGCCGTGGACCCGCCCGGGGAGGGGTTCCAGCACGAATTCCCAATTGAGACGGGCTGGTCGACTCGTTGTTGGGCAGAATGTGATTTTGCAAAATAAGCTCATTGACACATTTCACGGATCAGCACTTGGGGGTCATTCTGGGGCCATGACTATGTATAAACGATTGGCTGCTTTAGTGTATTGGCCGAAAATGTTGAAAGATGTTCGGGAATTTGTCAGGCATTGTTCCATCTGTCAACGGTATAAGCCTGAGTTATTGGCTCCTGCTGGGTTGCTGCAACCATTGCCCCCACCTGTTTCGTTATTCACTGATTTGACCATGGACTTTATTGAGGCACTTCCAAGTTCCTGCGGCAAAACCATTATCTTTGTTGTAGTCGACAGATTGTCCAAATTTTCCCATTTTATTGCCTTGTCCCACCCATTGACTGCTAAACAAGTTGCCACTGCATTCCTTGATCATGTGTACAAATTGCATGGTATGCCTCAGAACATTACAAGTGATCGTGGCTCCACTTTTCTCAGCAACTTTTGGAGAGAATTTTTTCAACTTCAAGGGGTGCAAGTGCAATATTCCACTGCTTATCATCCGCAAACGGATGGTCAATCCGAGGTCGTGAACAGGTGTCTTCAGTGTTACCTTCGATGTGTTACTGGTGACTTACCCCATTCTTGGGTTCAGTGGCTTTCCTTGGCTCAATACTGGTATAATTCGACGTTCCATTCTTCCATTCAAATGTCCCCTTTTGAAGCTCTTTTTGGGTTTCGACCGCCCATCCACAACCCCTATTTCCCCCATGACTCCAATGTGGCTGCTGTTGACATTTACTTGAGAGATAGGGAATCTACAATTGCTCTGCTGAAACATCACTTGCAACGTACAGCTTAGCGTATGAAATCTCAAGCAGACAAGCATCGCATTGATCGCACTTTTGAAATTGGTGATTGGGTATATTTAAAACTTCAACTGTACCGACAAACTTCTCTCAGGTCTCAACATCAGAAGTTTGAACCAAAGTTTTATGGGCCATATCAAGTGTTGGATAAAGTGGGTGCTGTTGCCTATAAGTTGAATTTGCCTCCTTCCGCTCAACTCCACAATGTCTTTCATGTTTCTCAGTTAAAGCCTGGTTTCCCTCCTACAAGTCCAGTTCCAGATCTTCCATCTATTTCTCATATCCAGGATGCCATGCCACAAGCGGTATTGGATCGTAGGACTGTGAAAAGCAAAAATGCAGCTGCTACACATTGGCTGGTGCATTGGAAAGGGTTCTCTCCTGCAGATGCGACTTGGGAGTTCGTCGATGAGTTACGCACAAGGTTTCCTACTTTCCTTGGGGACAAGGAAACTTAAGCAGGGAGTATTGATAGTAACCAATTAATGTGGCGGAAAAATGCAGTTGTAAATAACAGATAACAGATTAGCGGTTACTTGTTAATTCATTCATTTGTTGCTTTCTTATATAAATAACAACAGGTTGCTGAGATATAGTAACGGTGAATAAAATATGAGGAATCCAAGAAATTCACGGTGAGTTCTTGGTTTATACATATATTTGTTTTTGGGTCCTATCACCATTCTTCTCTATTGTCTATTTCTTCTCGTATTGCCCGCCATGGTGGCTCATGTGTGCTTGTGGACGTCGGCCTACGTCATAAATTGCTTATGCTGTTTTTCATGTGAACTGTTCATGTATAGCGCTTACCATTGTAAGCATAATAACAGAAACCCTACTATTTGTTTACACAAAACTTCCTCATGCTACATGTGCAGAATCCAATAATTGGATTCACATAAATTCCTGTCTTGATTTTTACGAATTCATTTCCTACCTTAAGAGAATTGATGTACTCATAGATGTTCTCTAATCAGTTACAATCAGGTCTTGTAGCACTTAGACGTGTGATAGATTGTTCATCTCTTGTTGCCTTGGATTTTTCCAACTTTGAATAGAAAACCTAGCCTTATTTCTATAGTAGACAGCTTGCCTTTTAGTTTCTTTTCCAAGTGCTGGACCTGGGCGTTTGGATTGGATAAGGCCGCCTATGATTTTCAAACCGTGTAGCTGTTTCATTTGCATGGCTGTGTATACAAGGCATCAAAATGCAACATCCTTTAGGTTAAATATCAAAATTTTTAGTGATATGATCCACAAATGCCGAGTCTTTATTTGCCTTTGTTATGGTAAATCAGCATATAACCTGTTCTTTCTTAGCATATTGAACACCAACTAGTAGCATCAGAAATCACATACCTAACTGTTCTTGGTTTTAACGTGCCATATAAACATTGTCAAAATAAAATTCAATGTGAAAATTTATTCTACAGAGATGAGGATCTGAATAATAGCATCTTAATTTTGATAAAGGAGTTGGTCTCTCAACTGCATAGTAACTTTAGTTCATTTGTCATGAAAGGTAAATTTCTAGGGGTCTTTTACAAAATGTTCTGGAGGCTTGTGTCTGGGACCAGCCAAGCAAGATAACACCAACTTGCTTTTCAGATACTTGTAAAGTTCTCTCGCTTTAGAAAGTTGCGGCGACCTTCCTCCGTATTGATAGAGAATTCACGACTTTGGACTTAATTGCTAAAATAGCTGTTGGTTTGGTAGTTATCTGGAACCAATCAAGTTTGGAGCTTGTCATCTTTAGGCTCCATAATATACCTATCTGAATACAGGTACAACCACTTGTGTATTTGTACTTTCACAGCTTTCATCCTATGGGTAAGAATCATGCGAGAAGCTTTTTTAGATACAAGCAAGTCCATTCTTTCTTGAATTTTGAATGTTCTGTTAAGTATATTCATTGTTATACAGATCCAATTCCATATCTGCGGTGGCTGAAAAAAAAAGTGAAAATTATTGATGGAAACAGATTCCACAAATCTAATGGACATGGGGGTCCCAGAACATTGTGCCTATGGACTATCTTATGTTATCTCTAAACCTTTAAAGTCGAGGATCTTGACATGGAAATACCATCCTAAGCAAAGCAACCAACTTGCTTCCCTTTTTCTCCATATAACCTCATCTCCTTCATCATTTCCATGCATCTCTCTGTGGACTCAGAAAAGCTTCACCATAAAACAAGCTATGAAATGAAATCACCATCCTTTTCTTTCTTTAATCATATAGAGTCAGAGGCCAGGCAAATTCTCAGCAGCAGTTGAAAATAAAATATAGTAATATACTAAACATTTCAACTGTATCATTCATGTACTATACAGAAGCTACACCCACTTAGATCAGCAAAAGAAAGCTGGTAACTTGACAAAATACAAAGAAAGAAGAAACTAATTTCCATAGTTTTTACTTTTCAGAATATGTAAATGTCTCACACAGTTGTTGAACACTGAGTTCCTTGCTTCGAACTCAGAGGAGCAGTGGGAATAGTTGGTCCAAAAGGTAGAACTGCAGTACAACTAACGACAAACCTGTAACGTCCTGAGACCCAAGTCCCCACTTTCCACCTGAGCCTTCCATTCGCTTTCAAATTGATGACTAACTTTCCGGCCATCTGGTCACGTCCCACTTCGTAACCAAACGACGAAGCCACCGGTAAATCAGTTCCGACCAAAGATCCTGTTAGTATATTGTTATCTTGTTGGCCCTGGTAGAATGGAGGAAGAGAGGTGTCGATAGTTATCCGCTGACTTTTGTACACTGCATAAACTTGGAACTGATCATAGTAAATACCAACTTTTTGATTCGGGTTCTTGGATTGTAACGTGACTTGGATATAAGAGTTGAGGAGATTAGGGCCTGACAGATTGAGTTGGTAGATATCAACTTGCTTGAGGGAAAACTCTGGTTTGGTGGGGCGTAGGATGAGCCAGATGATCAAGACTAGTGAAAGAACAGTTGTGAAAAGTGCAGAGGAAATAAAAAGTAGCTTCTTGTAGAGCTTGTTGACGTTTAATTTTCCTTTGCTTGCACAGTGTTTTGGAGACTCGATAAAGAATTGAGACATTTGCAGTTGAGAGAGGAGGAGGAGGAGGAGGAGGAGAATATGTTTTTGTCTGCAACGCTAATGAGTAATGATGGGGTTAATAAAGAGGAGAGGCAGCACTTTGGAACAGAAAGAAAGCAGCAATTATTTTGGCAGTATCATTGCTTTTGATTGCCTCTTCTCCTGCCGGACATCTAAAATTATTTGCTTTTCTAGATCTATGGTTCTAATTTCATTTAGTTCATCGAAACTGGATTTTCGACCGTTGGATCATTGGAAATTTCCCAGCTTTATTTTCCCTGAGCTTGTAACAGATGTGGGACAAAGACTGAAACTTTTCAGTCTTGATCTTTTAACTTGTTTCATTTTCTATTTCACATGGACTTGGAACTTCAACCAAACTTGCTGGAAATTAAGTGCTAATGAAGCTGAGTTAAATTGTCTAGTGCTGATTAAGTTTTATCTGCTAGCTGAAGTTTGTTTGCTCACGTTTCAACATTGGTTGAGCAAAATAAGAGTTAAAAACATTGTGAATCCAATTCAGATACGCTCAAATTATTCCGTTAAATGACAGGGACAGGCCACTATCTGAGAGCAATTACTTCACTTCTTTTGGGATCAATGTTCTTTTTCAGTTCTTTTGGGATCAATGTTCTTTTATGATCTGTTCACAAAAAGGATCCTTCTGGTTGAATATTAGACGTACACTATTTGGATTCTATATGTAAAATGATTGAATCAAGAAGAAGAAGAAGAAGATCCGTGTATCTATCTTGCCCTGAATTTCCAAAGATGGTGAGCACTTTTTCATAATAATTGAAAGTAAAGTTGGAGGCTTTTAAAAGAGCTAGACTAGCCAAGAAATAGCCTTTCTTGTTAAGTGGCAATTAGTGAGCTAAGTGGCATTTCACCATGTATCTTTCTTTTCAACTCAAGCCTGGTTTTAGTAAATTCAAGGTGATTAGGCAACTGAAGAGTCTTCTTCCTAGTAATGGGGCTTTCTGTTTCTGTCATTATTGAGCTCAAAAGAAGGGAAAGACGTGGAGGAGAATCTGTCAACTTACGCTTTTGACAAGTTGGTTGAGAAGCATAGTTACAGTTACATGAGTGTCATGTCTGGCCGTTACTTTTAGGTTAAGAAAAGGAAAACAATATAGATTGTTTGTCTAGCAATCTCATCCCTTGAATAATATTATGTTTTTTATCTTTTAAAATACAAATCCAAAGAAGCTTGGGATGGGATGGGATGGCCACAGGAGGTACACCTTAGTGATTTCTTATCTGCTCTTTCTTTTACTTGCTTTGTTTGTTTTCTTTTGCTCTGGGACCCAACACAAGCTCAATCATATACCTGACCTATGTGTTTGTTTGATTAGTACCAGAAACAAAAGAAACTTGGCTTCTTTCACTGTCAACTTCATTGATATTATGAGTTGTCCTTTTCCTTCCTTTTGATGATAAATCATATTCACAAAAACACAATTTATACAGATTACGCTAGGTAGGTTTTAATCCATTTTGCAACAAGATAATGACAAGAAATTGAAACATCTCAGAGCAGTCAGTGCCAAGAAAATATGCATTTCCTCTGAAGCTTCATATATTACATACATGTGTACAATATTTTGTACGATCTAACCAAGTCAGTACAAGAAAATGACTATTAAATGACCAACAGATGTATGCCAGAAACATTCGGATTGTCACAAGCTAAAACCCAGGAAAACTAAGATCTTTGGTACTACTAAAACCAACCCAACCAGCAATAGAATTGGATAATAACTGTTATATTATCCAGTTTCAGTAGGTGGAGGGTCTATCTGTGGTTGGCGCACGAATTGTCCTTTTATTCTGGGACGTTGCTCAGCTAACTTCTTTCTGCTCTCATACCGAACCTGCACAAGATATTGTAATTAAGTCTACATACATTCCTGTCACCAAATGCAACAGAAAATACTAATACTACCTATCTGTTATTCAGATCATTATCCATGAAATGAAAGCTTGTGTTGCTTACCTTCTTTTCATAGCATCTTTCTTTCCGTTTCAGGCGGAATTTAGTTAATGCGGCTTCTCTTTGGATAGATCGATGCAAGGATGCATTATGCGTGAAAACAGCTATTTCATTTTTGCTCTCTGTGGCATTTCTGAGAGGACCAGCTTGATCCATATTACTGTTACTTCCACAGGCGCTTCCATAGGCCATGCTGTTAAGATGACAAACAGAACCATTGCAAAAACTGCTGCTTGCACTTTGATCAGTTGCATGAGAAATGTGTTCTTGATCCTCGAAAGAGTTCAATTTACGGTCTTGGATTGGTGTTCGGCTGGAAGAATCATTTGCATTTTCAGCAACCCGATCATGAAGATTCTCAGAATTGCCTCTGAATGTGGAATGATGGGATTGACTCACTCTAAAGCATGGATCCAGATGGCTGGCTGAACTTGGAATTGGTGATGCACTTGATTGCTTACAAAACATTGGAGGTAATAAACTGTAGCTGGTGGATTGATTATTCAATCCCAGATCTTGAATAGGAATTTCGATTGGGTGTATTACTTGTTGGGTGCACGAAGTTGCAACGTCAATATCTTTAGTCCAATCACTAGTGGAAGAGACAAAATTTCTTTGAGTAATTGACGTTGGACCTGGAGCATCAGAATTACAGCCGCCACTAGTATCGGACACTCTTCTATCAGATTCAGTTCCAAGTTCTCTCTGATTGCACAAGCTTGCCAATGGTTCACGTAGGGGTTGCAATGTCCTGTTAATATACCTGCCAAAAGCATGATTCGCAGATAGAAACTTTTTCAGAATCAGGTTCAAGGTATCTTTACAAGCCATAAATGAGACTGATTTTATCAGTTTTCTGGGGTGACTTTGATATAATCTCATTTTTCTCTGATAACAAAATGCCAAACATTCAGTTAGCTATGGACAATTTTTCTGTTCAATCTAATAATCAACACTAGGACTTTTCCCGAGTGTGAACGAAAAGTAAATAGAAACAGAACTTACGGCATAAAAGCTGAGGAATTTGAAGGTTTGAGAGTATGCCTTTCTTCAGTAACTTGGATCTCGAAACCACTTGGGTGAGATGTCTTCAGGGAAAGATCCAAATGCGGAGAAGGATCCAGCTTGTTCTTAACATTACTCGAACAGTAATTCTGATTTCCAGATGCTCCCATAAAGTCAAAGGCTTTTTTAGAAGGGTTGATAAGGACATCATTGTCATCACAAGCCTCACAAGCCACATTAGTCTGACTTCTCAGGTCAGTATCTTCCTTAACGTTCATTTTCATAACATTAATGTGGTCAGCCACAGAAGAACATACTGTAGAAAAGAAGCATACAAACTTCAATGCATCCCTCATATAATATTAGCAGACATGTTAAGAAAATAGTACGACAGTTAATAGAGCTAGATTGACAAGTGCCTTACCATCAGCTTCACTCCCATATTTTGTCTGAACATCATGTTTCTGCATTTTTTTATCATTCAACAAGAACTTGACCCACAGAGGCTGCAAATGGTCCCGCGTAAGCTCCATATGGGCATTCTCAGCTTCCAAGTCTGGCTTCGTACAAGAGCTCTGCAGGAGCCAAAAAGTCCATTCTATGCATAAAGCCTCATGTAGGAAACTTAAACTGAAAATGAATTCCTTTAAACTATGACTAGGCGAGTAGAATGTATGTCCTTGATAATTCTTACAGTTAAGCAGATAAGAGGATTTAATTATTTATCTCATGATTGTATTAAAGAATCACATGAAAGAGCAAAGCACATCTTATAATGGAGCACTGACCTGATCGTCACTTCCTTTCTCATTACATCTATCACTTCTCTTTATGCATGCCATATCCCTGCTCGAATTATTACTCGATGCATTGTTTTCATATGAAGCTTCGTGCTTCTCCTGTCCAACACTTTCATCCTGAGGACAGTTTGCAGCTGCAAGAGACTGACATAAATAACAACATATCAGTACTATGTCAAAGTTTAAGGCCACAGCAGAAACTTACATGGAAAAATGAAAGTGTTTAATTTGCATACAGATTGTCTTCTCCATACATGCTGCCACAAGTTTCTAAGTTCGTTTCTCCGTATCGGCTTTATAAGATAGTCAGCAGCACCTCTTAGCATGCATTTGTAAACTGTGCTAATTGAATCTTGAGAGGACATCACTGCAAGATCATCAGAAATATGGATTAAGTTTCTGCAGGAATGGAAAACTAAAAGTTAGCCATACATTTAGAAGCATTCAGTGTTCATGCCATACTTATAACTGGTATGTTCTTGCAAAGCTCGTGCTCCATAATTAGAGTAAGAAGAGCATATCCAGATATAGAAGGCAAATCGACTTCTGTCAAAATGAGGTCTACGTTATGTGGTCTTCCTCTGAGTATCTCCCATGCCTTTAAGCCATCAGGAACAGCTGCAACTGCTCAAGCATAAACAGTAGACATAAGCACAATATAGCTGGCCACTGAATGAATAAAAAAAGAAGATCACACTACTAGAGAAATCCATATAGAAATGAAATACTAGAGAAAACCATAAATTTCGCTTTTCTTCTTGTTCCTTCAGTCAAATATGTAATTCTTAGCATGTGAAAGAAGGAAGGATAAAAAAGGGAACAGGCTAATCAAGAACATCCAATAGTTCTAAACTGAAGATCAAAACTTTTAGATAAAAAGAAACTCCACCGATTTGGGAACTTGACGAAAAAAAAAAAAACACTAAACAATTTTTTCCCACGACAGATTTTTTAATTGACAGTGAAAAAGACAAGAAAAGGCAGAGAAAAATGAAAATTTTCTCATTTCATAGAAGGCAAAAGGAACAGAGAGGACCATTTCACAAACAGAACAAGTAATTCTGACAGAATCTTGTATCAGGAACAGAGAAATACAAAGAGTTCATATAATGATCATACGGTGAATCAAAATCATGAAAATTATAAATAAAAATAACCGAATTAGACCCTTCTCCAGGAACCCAGAAAACGAAAAAGAAGAATTAATAGAAAGAAAAAAAACTAACCTCTGTAACTACATTTCCTGAGAAGAGCAGCAATAATCTGCCTGGTGGAATCATCAGCTTCAACAAGCAAAACGTTTAAAACCATCTTCGGAAACAACCTCGCCAATTCGAAATCACTCGAACCATCATCTTTCTTCTTCTCAGTGTCATCGTTCTTCTCTTCCCCTGTTTCACTCTGAGCGTCTTGTTCTCTACCATCATCATCTTTTTCTTCTTCACTCTTCTCCTTCACACCACTCCTTCTCACCTCCTCCAACACTGAGACTCCCATAATCCCCTTCCCAAAGAAAAAGAAAAAACAATCGATCTCTCCGCTAAATCTTTGTATAATTGTGTATACACAGAGCTTCTTAGCCGAAAGTAAAAGCGAAGAAGAAGCAAAATATCTAAAGCCTCAAAAAATATAATATTCAGTCCCGACATCCAATGGCGATGATTACCGAGTCCACAGCGATCGCTTCTTAATCCTACGGTCGCCATTCACCCGGGCCCCACACCACTAAGAAAAAATCTGAAATCGTCTCTGAGGTTCCTCGCGTGCCACGTCAGCTACATACAAATCTACCAAAAAACTAATATTCTAATTAGATCAAAAGAAAGTTTTCGATTGGCCAGGATGTCCGGAACTGGTGGCGTACATTTAAAGACCAAACCTAAAGCCTTTTTTTTGTTCCCACCGTTTTGAGATATTTTCTCTTTCTTAGTGATATTTTTCTCATCTAGAAGATATTATATATACTATATATTAAATTTAAAAAAAATTAAAAACTTTAAAATTTTGATAAATAATAATAAAACATAAATTAATTATATATTTTTTACATGACAACTTAACTATTAAAATTTACATATATTTTTTACGTGAAAAATTAACTTAATTTTTAAATTTTAACTATAATGATTAAATTTAATTTAAATTAATAATTTATTATAATTATTTTAAATTGTTGATAATTTTAAAAAAATTAGAAATAAATTTTCTAAAATTTTAGAGAGAAATGCTTTTTTAAAAATTAAATTATAAATTCGTTTTTTTCTTATATATTAATTTAAAATTTGTAAAATTTCTAAAGAGTATTTAGGATCTCATGGTTGATATCTTGACACGTTGTGAAAAGATGTTCAATATCTTTTGTCCACGTGTGGCGTGCAATTGAAGAAAACCTCAATCTTTTTCTTCACACCATTCCGTCCACTCACTCTTCTCCAATCCAATTCTCTCAAACGTTTTTATTATTCGTAATGTTCTACTTGACAAAGATATTATATTGGCACAAGTATCTTAAGACTTTGGCTAGTTGGACAATTTGGGACACATGAAAAGTCGTTTAGTTGGAAGCTTCTGAATGGAAACCAGATTTTTGGTGTCGTTTAAAAGTGGCAAAGTAATGAATTGGTGGTTTCGTACAATTGGGTATCATAAACTTTATTTGCTAGTTGGAATGGAATACACATTACAGCATCTCTTGTTCTAAAGGGCATTAAACTTTGAGATATAGAATTATCATGAGTTTAATATCAAGCTTATGATATAATTAAGGTTAACAAATTTGAGTGATTAAAATTAATAAGTTAAATTTAAATTGATCAAATTTTAAAATAATTTTAAATTTAGACAAATTAGCTAAAATTAATTTAACAAAATAATATTATTTTAGCAGCTGAGTTATGAGCGGTCAGGTTGAATTTGGAGATTACGTGACAATACAGAGTGAGACAGTTAGTTCTTGAGCTTGATTCTTAAGTAGTGGTGCATCTCATGTATCTGGACCACTCTCAAGCAGTAGGGAATAAAGCACTAGTGGGTGATATTAAGAGGCCGTTGACACGGGATTGCACGGTGAAAGTGTGACATGTGTACCGGGAAGGAAACTCTTGTGCGAACTGGCTGGCTAATTATGCACTGAAATTTCCTATGGGGTGCCTTAGGCTCGATGAGTGCCTGGCCTTTGTATGTCGTGACTTTCTTTTTAATACATTGGGCTAAGCCCCTCTTTTCACAAAAAAAAAAAAAAAATCTATTTTTTCAAACTTAGATCGATCTGAAATCAACATGAATTTCATGTTCGAGCCCGACCCCATCTCATTGCATGGAAATGTGTTCCTCATAACAAGAAGGATAGTAAGTCTTATTAACAGTTTGAGACAAAATTTACAAATCTGTTTGATCAATCATGTTGAAGGTTAACCATCTGAGATTGTATCAACTCCTGACTCCTCCTAACTGTACCAAGAACGAGGTCAACCAGGAACAGGTTTTTCTTTTTCCTGGTCTGAAAATGTTTTAGTTGATACACTCAAGAGCTTGTTAATGGACAATCCTTCTCCAAGAGTCTTCTTCTTTACCTCATACCTATGCTTAATCCTGTCATCAAGCTTGTACCCAAGATATGCAGGAAAAGACAGTAACTCTCCAACTTCACGTCCCATTTCTTCAATCAAGTACTCCATCTTCTCTTCCAAAGAATCATAACTGTACTGCAGAATCTGAGGGTGCCTCTTGCTCATGGCAAGTATGTCTCCACAAGAAAGTCCATAACTGAAGAACAGCTCGATTACCTTCTGCAGATTCTCGCAGCTTGTTCTTGTCACAGCTCCCATCGCCGCAACTAATTCCTTTGATTCACATTCATACCCAATCTTCAGAAGAAAAACAAGCTTAGGAGCAATGTTGCTTTCAAAGGACAAGGCCAAGAACAGGGGAGCTTTAGTCAAGAACTTAAATATCTCATCAGACTTCAACCCAGACTTCTTAAGAAACTCTATTCGGGGTTGCAACTTTCTCTCCTTGCTCACACTAATCACATTAGGGAACACAAGTAGAATCTTGAATACTTGATGATCACTAAGGCCAGCAAATTTCTTCAATACCTCCACATGATTCTTCATATGCTCCAGACTGTAACTCAAAATCACAGGGGCTTTACGCAATATAGCTGCTGTGGCATCAACATCTCCTCCACTAACCTTCCTCAGAAACTCAATTCTAGGGACCAGTCGAGCATCCAAATCATAATTCAGGATCGCCGGACGTTTAACTATTATGTCAGCACCACCATAGCGGCTCAAGTAACTCATGGTTCTGTCAATTTCTTCAACAGACTTCCGGCACAGAGCTTTCGACAGATTGGCATTATTCAGTACGTAAGGAATCTTTTCTTGTGATACTCCATGATCAATAAGCAGCTTCACTTTTTGGTCAAAACCCACTAAGAATCTCGGTTTGGTGGAACCCAAAACTCGTTTGAGCTGCGTTGGATTGATGTTAGCTTGTAAAACATTAAGCACGTAATGAATAAAGGGATCGATTTCCTCTGCTATTAACACAACTGGGGCTTTAGTAACCAAATGTTTCAGTTCAATGCCATGGATTCCAGCAGCACGCAAGGAGACCACTCGGGCTCGCATGGACTCGAAAGTTACCAACTTTAAAGCTGGGTTTCGCTCTAACAGTTCTTGGGTTCCATTTTCATCGATCCCAATCTCTGCTAAGAAAGAGTACAGCAAACCTGAAGCAAGAGGAAGCTTGTCAATCTTGAGCCAAAATAAGTACTTTCGAAAGATGACCGATGAGAGTGAGAGCTTACTCACCGATGTTATTACCAAGCTTGACAGATGAGTCGAGGCCAGTGCATTGAACAACAATATGCTTATAGAATCGAAAGTCCAAAGGTCTCAAAACTGACCTCAACTCAGATCTCAACGGTTTGAAGAACTCCTGATGAATGCAGGACGCTGTGAATGGAGTAACTGAGCAGTGGGAATGGGATGGAGATGAGATAAGTGCCTGTGAAAGAGACCAACAACAACAAGAAGAAGAAGAAGAGGAAAACGAGAAGAACGAGTGCGAGAACATATCGAGAAGAGTAAACCTTGTCTCGCTCGTCTCGCTCGCGTGTTGTGACTGAGCTTCGACTTCCAATTTCCAATGGATAAGAACACACCAGAGAACCACACGCGTGCTTATGCTTTCCTTTTTGCTGACATACATTATTACTTCTTGGCCCAAACATGTCCGCTGAAAATTACCCTTAGATAATCTCATTCATTTTTTTTTTTTTACTCCCACAAATTTATGTAGATAAGATTGCATAAAATAGAATTGGTACAAATTAAAGAGGATTTCGTTCTAAACCACTAGGGTTTTATCCAAAATTTTTTTCAACACCTCAATTTCAAATAAAAATTGATTGAGTTCGAATTCAAAAATAAACTTAAGATTTGAATCCGACTAAATAGTGAGACTCTCTCAAATCTAAATTTTGAATTTTTTTAATTTTAAGCTTACTAAAAAATTAATTAAGTCAAATTAAATTAATTAATTTTAAACATTATTGGACCAAACTCAATTTTTTTTGTCATTCCTAAAGTTAGTAAGAATTATAAGAGTTAGTTCGAGTATAACTATCTGACTATTATTATTTTGATATTTCATTAGTTCGAGTATAATTATATAATAATTATGATTTCAATAATTACATATTATGATCTATAAAAAAACATATACTTGTATATTTCAATTAGTGAAATAATTTAATTAAGTTGAACTATTTTTTTTTTTAAAATACTTAACAAATATTAGGCATTAAATAAAACATTATGTCAAACTCTTCTTTGGTGTTAAGGTATCCGCTTGAAAAATGGTAAAAGGATGAGATTAAAATTTAACCTAAAAATTTGTACAAATATTAACAATAACTAAAATTTTGAAATATATTTGACAATTTTTTATAATTTTGTAAAATCAAAAAATTTTAGAAGGTTATCAAAAATAAAAAATGGGTTGAAATATTACTAAATTTCTCAACATGGCTTAAAAAAATTTAAACAAAAAGGTGGAATAGATTTGAATAACATGAAGTTCAATCAAGCTTCTTTCACTACTTGACTTGTAGCTATGAAGGGGTTGAAAATTAAAGACATAATTATTGAAAGCATTGACTATCTTTTCTTTAAGTGTGGTTATTAAGCCTTTATTAGAATGGGCTAATCGTAATTCATAGCAATAGAGAAAGATAGAGTGTGCTTAAGCCTCAACTTCAACAATACAGTCTGCTTCATTTGGCAAGAAAGAAACTAAAAAGTTTCAACCAAAGGAGCACAAATAAGTAGAGGTGGGCAAAAAAACCGAACCAACCCGAAAAATTGACAAAACCGGGCCAAACCGAACCAAACCGATGTGATGGATGGTTTGGTTTGGTTTCGGATATTGGAAAACCGACTATATCGGTTCGGTTGCGGTGTAGGCAAATTTTTTCCGAACCAAACCGATCAACTAAAAACAAAAAAAAATTGTATTTTTTTATACTTCTAACTCTAAGTATATAAGG
>JANQAP020000001.1:104221-115509 GCA_026874005.2 Erythroxylum coriaceum
GAAAATCATTTCTAAATAATAAGCACGCAAGTGTCACGAGCGCGATAAATCGTTGTCATGTTTATGAGAGGAGTGTCATAGGCATGACACATCTTGTCACGCCCATAACAATTATTTTTGCTTCTTTTTTCTTTTTTATTTTTTAGTAAAATAATATAATAAATTAGAATATATTAAAATTAAATATAAAAATTTAACAAATTTTTATTTTTTAGCAAAACAATATAATTAATTAAATATCATTAATTAAAATATATTAAAATTTTGATTTAGATATAAATCAAAATTTTAACTTTTTCTTTTTTCAGCAAAACAATATTATTAATTAAATATCATTAATTTGAATATATTAAAAATTGATATAAAAAATTTAACAAATTTTTTTCCTTTTTTAGCAAAATAATATAATTAATTAAATATATTAAAATTAAATGTAATTAATCAGAATATATTAAAATTTTGTTTTAAAATTTGATGTAAAACAAAATTTTAATAAATTTCTATTTCTTAAGGTTTTCATCAAACTAACCAATATCAATGAAAATGGTAATCATTTTTTCATCATAACCAACTAACATAATTATAATGATTATATCTATTCTCATTTCTCACTATATTCATTCTCATTTCTATTACCATTAACCCATGTAAATTAAGTGCCCCCCTCAATTCTCTGAGTAGAAAATGCTTGAATCTTGATAAAATCACTCAACCATGTTATCTCACAAATCAGGCTTTCGAATTGAGTAATATCAGAGCTTTGGAATAACAGATTTTTCAAGCCTTGTACTACTTTTAATGTCCTTATAATGACTTTTTGGAACAGTTCTTACACATTTCTTGCTTCCAGCTATAGCTTTTATAAGATCCATAGATGGGTTACTCTTAAATTTTCTCGGTGATCTGCAATAACAAAATGAGCAATATGTTCAGTTTTTTATACAAATTTTAAGCCCTAAGATCCCAAGAGTTCAAGCAACTAGATATGGATGCATTTATACACTTGCCTCTTTTTCAAAAAGGGGCCAATATCATCTGGTGTTTCTTTACAAACTTGTGTATTCTCATGGAATGGTATCAGAACCTGCAGAAGAAAGCAAAGAGCAAGTACTAAATGCTTAGTATATCTCATATTTGATATGCATGGCACTCAAGTCAAATAACAAACTCTCGTATTGAAAACTCATCGATCAACATATGCTTGCTGCGAGTTTAGTCATATTCAGAAATGCAAAATTAAAGATAAGCTCAGAGTAGCAAAGAAACCTTAACTTGGAATGTAGGATTGGACGAGAAGTTCTCTCTAACGTGAAAACAGGGACAACATATTAAGCATCAAAGCAAACAAGCTGAAAAAGAAACATAGCTCACGTAGAGTCGAATACTCAATTTGTTGCAGAGTAAATTTTGGGAGCGCCCAGTAAGAGAATGTGTGGATGAGCAAATTGTGAACTGCAGTTCTAAAGAATTGATTAATCCAGACTAGCAGCAAGAGAATTATAACTGTTATAACTGCATTTACGATTAAACTCTCTGGAGAACTTGTGTGAAAGCATATCATTTATACGTCAAAAAGGAATATCGAAGCTCCAAATCAAGTTATAACTTAAATAAATTGCCGTCTTTTAATTGAAAAAACTAGGCCATTCTTTTCCATCAACTATCAAATGAAAAATTTGCAGCACACAAAACCTATCTTTGAGAGAACTTTAATCCGTACCATAAAGTCGAAGGCTTAGAACTGAAGCTGAATGTAAACTCATTTGAGGTGTGAACTGTCTGTTAAATTTGAGAAAGCTGACCATCACAAACACGAAGTTGTGTTGTTGCATTCATAACGATGACACTGGACCAAGATGAGTATGTAAACGTCCAGTTTATAGACTCTTCCTATGAAATGGACACTTTCATGTGAAACAAGCATGAATTTAAATGAAATTCAGTTCCAAGCGTCAAGGACATTCTCTAATGCTACAAGCACTAACTGCAGTTTCATTGACATAAAAAAAACCTTAATCGATGCATTAATTCATCTACATTTTCAGGAACTTTCCTCTTTGCACTGATATATATACAAATAAATGAGCCCAGCAAGTATCTAAATATAACTGGTCAAGTAACTTTTCCCGTCAGCATTACTAAAAAGATTCAATCTTTAATTATCAAGTGACATTAAGATGAAAGGCCAAATGCAAAAGCGTTTAAAAGCAAGCTATCTTTTGATATTAAATGAGTACCAGTTTGATAAAGCATTCATGTAACAATCTTCATGAATTTGAATAAGTCGATGATAATCCAACAAACCAATTCAGTCCCAATGCTAAAAATCCACTTATCAGTTCATCTTGCACATAGAATACCAGAAGACAAGAAGTCAAAGCAACTAATAACTCACAGAATAGGCATATATTTCACCTAAAACAGAATGAAGCTCAAATAGATCACGTAAAAAATAAAGAAACTGCATTATATCAGCACCTGCAATCTAAATAAATCAGGTAGATTAGCACTAATCATCAAAGTCGTCATGGATGTGTGATTATGTGAGAAAGTCATGCATCTTAGGCAAGTGAAAGTGCAAGCAACTCACATCATTTGATGGGGCCAAGTCCCCTCCACTGAAACTCTGGGAGGAGGAAACGTTCGGGTTCAAAACCTTAGCTTTCTTCTTCGGGCCAACATTTCCATTCACATCTCCAGGACCCATGTCCAGTTTCTTCCTCTTCTTGGTTCCACCAAACCATGATCTGCTCTTCTTGTCCCGAATTTTCCAAGTATGCTTCTTTCTGAACACCAACTTGTCAAACTTCCACACCACACAACTCGTATCGATCACCGTCACTTCGCTTCTAGAGTAACCCTTCAGCTCTTTATCACCACCATCAACACCATTAGAACTCTTCTCACGTTCCTGCTGCTCTTCTTCTTCTTCTTCTCCTCCTCCTCCTCCTCCTCCTTCTTCTTCCTCTACCTCAACATCGAGATCATCCCCACAATCCACACTACCAACAACACGCTTCTCTTCCTTGGTCCGAACATTGGAGTTACTATCGGAATTCAAAGAGGAACTAGTGGCGGCGGGGACACTCTCGTCTTTTCGCTCCTGACCCACACAATTCCCTTGGATTTCACTGGAAACGACGCAGAATTTAGGGTTAGCTTGTTTCCTGGGAGCTTTTCTTGTGGGATTTTGATAAGGGTCACCCATGTTAAACAGGCCCGAGAGAGCATTTGTCATTACATTGAACCACTGTTTGTCTCTGCTCTCGCTACAAATCTCCTTCGTGGCTTGTCTCCGCTGTTTACCGTCGGACTGAGACGACTCAGAAGCATTAGTAACCGAGTCGCCATTATCATCTTTGCTCAGGAGGAAGTGCTCGAGGTCAACGTTGTCGGCGGCCGGAAAGCCCTTGCTGGAACGGAGGTGGTCCAGCCATGTTGAACCGGACTTGCCGGAACAAAGCATTGGAGCATGTGACCGAGAAATACAATCGGACGGTCAGAGAATTCCGGTGAAATCGTCAAGCTTGTCGTTTGAGCTCCAAAGGCTTTAACTTTCAACTCTCACCCGCCACATGTTCGAATAAATACTTTAGTCATCTTAATGCAATTTGTGTTCAATTTCTATTTGTTATTACAATATTATTAATATACATATTATTATTAATAATTATTATTATCTATATATACATATATATAATATTGAGTTAATTCGAGTTAAATATTATAATTCTAATTCTTTAATTAATTAGATTTGAAATGATTAAAATTAGGTTCGGATCACTTAAAAAATACTATATAATCTAATTTATTATCAAATTTACTTTTCTCTTGTTTATTTTATATTATTTTTTGACAATAAAAAATAATAAGATTCTCTCTTATTTTAATAGATAAAATTATAAATTAATTTTACATTTAAAAGTTAAGTCAGCTTTGAATCAATTTAACTAAAACGTCGTAATTTAGTTTTTAATTAATGAAAATTTAAATTATTAAAGTTAAAATTAAATTAAATAAAAAAATAACCCAAATTGGGTCTAATTTATTACCAAATATGCTTTTTATTTGTCATAGTAGTTGTTGCATTACATCATCTTTTGACATTAAAAAAGAAATTATATGTACCAATGAAGATTTGGTAGATAAGAAAGTTACACAAGCATTCCTAACATTAACATCAACCTCAAAGATATGAACAGCATGAAATTCCAACAAAAAGAACAAATTTCACTAAACAAACATATCTCTCTAATCTATATTTTAGGTGTTTTATATTCAACCAAAAGCACTCTAATCTAATGTCTAAGATGCTTTGAGTTAATGTCAAAACGAAGAAACCAATGTTTCTTTGTTAAATTTCAAGTTTAAGAATCCTCAACAACTAAGAAACAACTAAGAGAATGCATGTTATTTTCCTACTTCTAATGATCACAAGACACCAGCTTAATTGAGATGGCGAGACACCATGGTTGCTGGAAGCTGTATTAGTACAAAGAGTAAGACGATAGCGGGAACTTGTCGCCGCATCACATCTTAGTGTGGAACAAAACGGTACGAAAAACGTTGAAAACGAAGAGAATCGAGAAAACCAAAGACATTACAATTTATATTGTCCATGCCCTTTAATTGAAATTACAAAGAATTGTGAGAATCAAGTTTCTTTATCTTCTCTGCCAATTCTGACGGATTCCTGTTCCCACCAATCTTATCTTCTACTTGTCCGTGCTTGACCACTTTCCATTCTAAAATTTTTACATGTTTCTCAGCCACCAAAACACTCAGATGGTCACATGAAAACCCAATATTTTCTTGTCCACAACCGCCTCTCTCCCTCACCCCTCGTGTCTCCATCATTCGTCTTCCTTACCGTAACCAAACATATTCACACCAACGCAACACTAACCCATCTCTCTCTATTCTCAGAAATTCACGTGATTTTCATTCTCGGTTTATTCTCGCCTCTCCTCTTCCTCAAGAATTCATTTTTGTTAATCTTCGTTCCTGATATTGAAATATATACATATAGGAGTATACAGAAGACGTTTTCTTTTTCCTCTAATGACTAGAAAAATCCCAACTTTAATGTTGGGACGACCCCTTTTTCTCATTTCCTTTCTGGGTTTTGATGTTTATATGAAGTTTTGATAGAAATTGCTTTGACTGGACCTGTGTATGAGCTTGTGGAGAACCAGTCATTGGTTGGATTTTGTACAAAGATGGTGATCTTTTTATGTTCCGTATGTGTAGCTTTCCTTCTTGGGGTAACTGTTGGATGGGCATGGAAGCCCAATTGGGTGGATTCCAAGAGGGACAAGTTAGCATCTTGTATTTCCAAGTTATTGGATTCTTCATCATCATTGAAGGGTTTCGCGTTTGCTCCCTGCTTGAACTCACCACTGGCAAGGTCACCAAACTGCCAAACATGGCATCTCGAGAATTCCATGGAGAAGAAGCAACCTTTTGTTAAGCCAAATGAATATGAAGATTGCAGGTACTAGCTTGTATACTTGCTAATTCATTTTCTAACCATTTGGGTTCTCAACGAAAAAGTAGTTCTTTTTGATGAATTGATTTGGTCTGTGCGTCTCTCTCATGTTAAAACTGAAATACACCGAGTTATTTATTTGAACTTTCAGTAATTGATAACTCTTAAGGGATTAATTGATTATATATATCGGATTGACTAGCTTTTTGTTGATTTACAACCATTTCTACCAGTACATCGCAGCTGAAAGAAGAATGTTCTGAAGTTGCCCATCTTGTGACGGAGGACGATTTGAAACATTTATATCAGCTCGTTGAAGTCAAAGATGGAGGTCCTACTTGGATGCACATGATGGATCGTTCTAATCCAAGTATTGTTTACCAAGCATGGCGAAGGGAACCTAAGGTAGACATTTCTACTGTGTTTAGATGGATCAGCCATTATACTAAGTGCTCAAAATAATCGTAGCATAGGTACATTTCGAGTTTAGTATAGGTCAATGTTGTGCACCAGTTGATGTTTTGATGGCTTGTTAGTCTGGTCCTCCTCAATACCGAAGTCGAACTGTCTTTGAGGACGCTTCACCAGAGACTTTGAGAGATTTCTTCTGGGATGATGAATTTCGACCCAGGTGGGATGACATGCTTGCTTATTCTGCTACTACAGAACAGTGCCCTATAACAGGGACCATGGTTGTGCAGTGGATAAGAAAAGTGAGTGTTTCCTCTATACAATCTGATTGATGCCTGTCAATCCTTCTGTTATATTCATGCGATACTTTCTTCTAATACTTTGTTTTACAGTTTCCCTTTTTCTGCAGCGACAGGGAATATATAATAGGTCGACGAATTTGGGATTCTGAAAGATCTTATTACTGTATTACAAAGGTATGAAACAAGAAATTCACATAGCTTATACTTTTTTGCAGCTGCAAGCATATATTTCACATATGTTTACTCGATGTGTATCTCTCTCTTTGAAGCGGCAAATATGGAAATGGATTTTATCCTGAAATTGGGATAGAAGGGTCAAGTGAAGGAGTTATTTGACTTAAAATTTCATATTTAAGTTAACATAGACAACAGATAGAGCTGAAGACTGATGAGATAAAAATGTCCATTCAGCAGAATCAGGGACAAATTACTTTCAGGTTCATGTTATTTGAATATTAAGGACTAGACAGGTTCTAGATGGAAAACCTGAAGTTATTTGTGAAATAGGATTAAATGTGATCAGATATAATCATCATTGATAAGGAACAAGAAAGAAAATGTTCCAGGTGAAGAACGCGAAGAATCCGGATGGCAGATAACATCTATCTCTCAATGAGAAATGTCCTGCCTTCATTCTATGGCTTGTATCGTGTTCATGCCATTTTCAGAGTTACCATCGTTTAGATTTTGGTTTTTCAGCTTCAATATTTTTGATTATCCTATAATGTTCCAGGGAGTGCCTTGGCCTTCTATACCAAGGCGTGACAAGCCGAAACGTGTTGATGTGTACTACTCAAGTTGGTTTATTCGAGCAGGTAGGCTACATCTTTTTGTGCATGATGACTGAAGAATGTTTTGAAATTCTAACTTTACATTGTGCCTGATGAGTTTTATGACTAGTTTAATCCATTTGCACAGCACACATAGATATTATAAGTAAGACTTGATTTTGTTTCCATCAAATTGGCCAGTTGAATCAAGAAGAGGTGATGGAAGGCTAACTGCATGTGAGGTACTGTTTTTCCACCATGAGGATATGGGCATCCCATGGGAGATTGCAAAGCTTGGAGTACGACATGGGATGTGGGGAACGGTGAAGAAGCTTGAGCCTGGCTTACGTGCTTACCAGAAAGCAAGAGCATCCGGAGCATTACTCTCTCAACCAGGCTTTATGGCTCAGGTGACTACCAAAATAAGTCCAGAGCTTTTGAGGGTCTTGAGAGATGTTGAGGATTTTCCAGAAACTGAAGTAGCAGCTGCACCCAACAAACCTTTGGGTAGGAACATCCCGAAGTTCTTAATTATCGGTGGAGCTATCATTCTTGCTTGTACTATTGATCAGGGTTTCCTGCCCAAGGCATTTATATTTGGTATAGCTAGAAGGTTTGCTAATCCAGGAAAGAGATTACAAGTGTGATTGTGGGCCTCAAAGCTATAATTTTGCATCGTTGGATTGGAGGTTCTCAAATTCATACCTTTATTTACTCCATTTTCAATAACATTAAGAGTTGATCTTTGTATAACATTCAGTAGATGCAAAATTTCACAGATATATACACATGAACTTCCTGCATTATTGTGCGAAAGCATAAAAAGTCAATGTCCCTCTATCTGTTGGGTCTGCATTATTACTGCTTGTCTTACCAAGTTGATCCTTGTCAATGTATGTAAATATTGATTGAATGCGTTGTCGAATTGAAACCTTCACGCTCATCTTAACTGGAGGGAACAAGTGTTGCAGGTCATTTTTCCTTTTCTGATATGTTATCTCGGTAGCAAATTCGTTATTAAGATTCTGCACATTCTCAGTCTCAAACATTTTGCAGTGTCTTGCTTCTAAACCCCAAGTCCAGTATTGAAATGAAAGGAGTTATGTTCTTCTAGTAAAGTCAAAGTTTCCAGCTGGCTGATTACTGGGTCTGTAGTTTTTGTTTTTCTTTCGCTTTGCACATTGTAAGCCTCACGTCACTGGAACTGGATGAGCATCAAGTTTCTTGGAGAACAATCACTAGTACTAGAAATATACTACTCTTTCTGATAAAATGTTCTTATTGCTTCCGTGGAGTTTACAGATCAGGATTCTCTCTTCTCCTTTTTTCTTCTTCCTTCTGATATCTCAAGAAGAAAAGTAACATGTACTTCACCAGATTATAGATAAATAGATCTGCCAAGGACGAAAGCTCGTAACTTTCTTTCTCGCTTTTTCCCAAGAAATTAGAATTCTGTGAATGAGACTGAAAAAAAAATCATCCCTATCAAGTCTCAAGTCAAAAGTGTTTCTTCCATGAGGAAATCTCAAGTTTAATTCTGTAGAACAATGTCATAAGTGTGTGGAAGTGAAAATTCTCTTCAGGCTAACCAAAAAGTAAACCCTTACGAATGCCTATGAAAGAGCATGATAATTTGCATTATAACTACAAATAATTACCCTAAATTATCAATATTTGGCTATTAGGCAGGCTTGTATGGAAACTCCTGCATAGCCAGCATTTCAGTGAGTAAAAAAGCTTAGCAGAATCAATGACCGACTAAGGTTTCAAAACAGTTGAGTCCATCGAATTGTGGCGCTAACTTTGGAACCTCTGCCATTACTTTGGCCACTGTACTTCCACCAGCTGCTCTGGCTCCATCTCCCATCTCCTGAAAAACACTTCAGGTTGATACAAACTTACATCTACTATACAAGTTCTTCTTCAATAAAGAACAAAGAACTAGAAGTACGTAAACAGGCATGTTCCTGGAAATTGTAGAGTCTAGATTCCGTACTTAGCCGAGCTTTTGAATAACCCGAGTCAAAGAAACAAATCCTTACTGCAGAAGCAATAGCAGGTACTGTCATTGACACAAGTCCAATGGACATTGCGTCCTGAAAGTTCTAATCTTGCTCTAAAGACGCAAACTTGTTTTTTAACTAGAAAATGGTCTCTTCTCCTTTTTATGCTTTTTCCAGAAAAATGGGCAAAGGAACATGAGATGGCTTGGTGACGAAGCAAGGCAAAGAATGGGCTTAGAAGAAGAAACTTTAAGGAATGGCTTCAAGAAAATGAGGAAAAGGTGGCTGATTTGATAATTTAATATTTAAGAAGTCCACAACTTTAACTTGACGATCAAGAATTAGAAGAATCATAAAAATAGTTTGTCACCTTACTTTCTTAACTATATCAAAATCCAATCCTGTGGTCTACGAATCGAAAGATTAAAGCTCTTCATGAAGGTTTGTTAAAGAGTTCATCCAATGAAGACTTGACAACCTATCCTATCCAGTTGAGCTTTGGAAGTAACTTCGTAAATTCACAAAGTGAAACACGACAGCTTAAAGTGTGATCTATAAGTCGCCGGTCCAGATTAAACCAAACCTGAACTCTTATCTTTCCTTTCCTTGTTAACATTATAAAACTTCAAATTCATAGCAAACTCAAGGTATCTCAAACATTTGTTACAAAGATTCCTGTTGACATAACTAAATCCATCATTTTGCGGAAAAGAAAGTTTCTTTTAATGAATTGGGAGCTTTACAGTTTCTACTGCTTCAAATTGGAAAACAATTCTGATCATATATTAAAACTATCTCATCACATCTACATATAAATAGGAAATGAATACAAAACAATTAAAAGTCTATAAGATAAGTCGATGTTAATTCAAACGACCCCCATTTACAATTACAGAAACTCTAAAATCATATGCAGAGATTTTGTCAATATCGAACTATTGTCTCGAAACAGTTGACGCCATCTAACTCAGGTGCAAACCTTGGCTTCATCGACGATCTTTTAGATTGTGAAGCACAAGGGGATGGTTTGTTATTCCGATCGGATGGACTTGACTTCCTAATGGAGGAGTCAACAACCGCAGCTGCATCTTTCGATGGAATAGAAGCAGTAGTTCTTCCTGAATCCAAGGAAAGGCTCAGCTTCTTGCCATAAGTGAACTCTGCGCAGAGGGCATCAAATGAGCTAAATAAAGACATCATCATTATTTCGAAAGCAGCTAACTTTCCGATACTGAAAAGAACGTTCTTTGAGCTATGAGATTGTACAACGCTTGGAACCTTTTTGCCTGGAAGAACAAGAGAAACAGGCAGGAGGATATATAAGGGTGGGGTTGGAGAAGAAGGAAAGAGAGAAGAGATTGACGGAGAGACGGCAAGAAAGTTCCTTTCACCGTGGGAATTGGAAACATCTGGAAACCTGATGCTTGGTCCTTTATGGACGACCGTTGGAATATTGACTAAATAACATAAACAAGTCCACCTTGACAAATGGCAGGTTGGGATAGGGTGGGAGGCCTAGAACTTATCTTCTTGTTGCAAGAGGAAGCCAGAGAGAAGACCCTGGAAGAAAGTGGGATGTGTTCGGTACTTTGAATCTTATTCTGGATTGAATTAGTCAGGAGTTGAATGTGCTCGGTACTTTGAATCTTATTCTGGATTGACTTAGCAACTTCGTGAATGCTGCCATATAAAATTTCCCTATTTTATTTTTATTTTTTAGGAAAAATAAAATTGATAATTATATAATGGATCCAGGGAAACAGATCCCGATCTATTCTCTGTGAGGAAATGTTAACATCCTATGGGTGTAGTGTCAAAATAGATGCCCCAATATCTACATGTTCAGCGTAGTGCGCCAGCCAATCAGTGCATCTGTTGCTCTCTCGATAAACATGTCGATGAACAAAAGTTCAGTTCCAGTGGAACAGCTCGTCTATGCCCAGGACGATAGAGTTGTGGGTCTGAGCTCGGTCGTCTGCTGAGGAAAGGATACTGATCACTGCTGCTGAGTCCACTTCAAGTTCCACTCTGCGGTATCCTTGATTCCATGCCAGCGTAAGGCCAGTGTAGACTCCCCAAAGTTCGGCATTGAGCAATGAGCACCAGCCGATGTTTTGAGAGAAGCCTCCGAGCCAGTTGCCTTTAGTGTCTTGAATAAGGCCTCCTGCCGTGGCTGAGGACGTGGATTGTTTGCTTGTGCCATCAGTATTGAGTTTTACCCATCCAAGAGGCGGTTTGCTCCAACCGATCATGTGCTCTTTACGGGGCCAGAGCCCGGTACCAGCTCGACAGTGCCACCCAACGGCCTGAAAAA
>JANQAP020000001.1:122239-133416 GCA_026874005.2 Erythroxylum coriaceum
ATTTTAAAATATATTTATTATAGAGGGTAATAATTTAAATTAGGATATAAAAAAATTTAATTTATCCATTAACTTTTTAAAATTAAAAAAAAAGTCATTTTTACTTTTATTTATATGATTTGTCCATTAAATCTTATTTAATGTAACTGTTTATTTATTAATTGTATTAATAAAAATAATATTTTAAAGATTAATAATAACATTAAGAACTTCAAAAATTGAATACTAAATTCATTTTTTAAAAATAATATACTTTTGAATATATTATTTTTATTATATATTTACCTTATTTTTTGCTATTATTTTATAAATGTAAATTTTAATTTATAAATAACTTAAAATGATTTGATTAATTATAAAAAAACATGTAAATATAGTATAAATTTCTTTTATAATTAAAAATGTTTAAAAAATAAATTGAATTCAATAAAGAAAAAGAAAAGATGTAAGGAGATAAGAATTGAGATAGTGGCTACAGATGTAAGAGAGAAGGAGGAGAACAAGCAGAGGAGATGATGCCCTTCTCAAGAAAAAACATGGAGACTGATGGTCTGTCACCTGCAAGTGGATAATGACAGATTTCGTAGCTCTTATCAACTCACAATCCCAATGTCACAGGTCCACGTGGCTCATCTGCGCCTATGTTTCCTTATCGTTTGCATGCATCTGCCCACATCTGATTACAGGCCACCATCCCCACCCCCTCCTATGTTGCGTATGTACCATTCAATCCCATCACGTAACTAATTAATAAATCAACTAAAATTAATTTTCTTTTTCTTTTAAAGAAAAAAATATTAAAAGCTATTATTTTTAGTAATTTTTATTAAGACAATTATTTATATGTATGTTAACAAAACAATTTACCTGAGAGATAAAATTAATATTATTTTTTTATACGAGTCATTCAAAAACAGTCTTTCTATTAGTTAGAGGTAAAATTACGTATTATTGAACCTCTTTAAATCATACGTATTAGCAAAATTTTGACTGATATGTTGTTTTTGTTTCTTCTTAAAAGACAAAATTAAGAATAAATATTTTTAATTTTTCCATAAATTAATTTTATTTCAAACTATGTAAAGAGGCCTTTTTGATTCTTAATTGACTATATAATGCAATTGTGATTTAAGGTAATCTTTCTTTGTTATTAGAATGTTATTCATTTCAACCCAATTTTATAAAATTATGCCAATTTAATTTATATGCATAAGGCACAAATACATGTATTTAGAATGCAAGATAAGGTTGAACTTTTATTTTTTTTCCATAACAAATGAATCAAAATATAGGAGATATGTAAAAAGAAGAATTTGATAATTAAAGTAAGAAAATAAAGAATAATTTAAAAGGAATTCTTATGTTGTATTTATATGCAATTTATAAAATTTGTTATTTATTCTTTTAAATTATATTTTATATTATTCGTATCTTTAATTGTATTACCAACAAGTGATGTTATGTTATTTGATGCCTAAAATTTGGTATAATTTTAGGAAAATAAATAATAATTTTTAAAAATTAAAAATAAAGTAAAAAATATATAAAAACACTATATTTTTAAAATTAAAAATAAAGTAAAAATTCTAAACTACAATATTTAGAGTGAAATTAAGCCTAATTTAGGATTATAATCCTTTCACATTGATGAGACATGGGAAGCAAAATGGTCAAGGGAAGGAGGTTGACATATAAAGTTAATATATAAAACAAATATTATCAACAAAATGGTCATTGGAGAGAAGCTCCAAAAAAGCCAAAGGAGCACAAACGGACGATCCGAAGAACACACACCCTCTCTCTCTCTCCTTTAGCTCTCATTTATCTACAGCAACAAACAATCGTCACTAAAATCATCAAACATAACAATCTGAGCAAGACCAAAGGTTTCTCTCTTCACTAATATTGTAGAGTAGTAGTGGTTTTTGTGTTTCAGTGGTTTACACAAAGCGATCTTGCTGTAGATGTGTTGTGCCCTTTTGTTCATCAATGGTAAACCTTTAGGATACTCAGGTATCGTTTCTCCCACGACTTGATAAGTTTTTGGACCGTGTTTTGTATGTGGGTCTTTGTCAAAATTTCTCCTTATTTATAAAAATCTTAACTTTGATCAGTCTCTCAAAGGAAAGTGACATAAAAAGTCCGACCTTTGCCGAGAAATCTTTAATAAGGCGATCTTTTTCGGACCTAGGAGCTACACTCTGTGTTTGATCATGGCTGTTCCAGAGAATGCTGGAGTCAAAAACGGGACTTCCGGTCAGAATTCTGATAGCACTGTGATATCATCGGACTCCAACGGGACACACGATCTTGAAAGATCAAAACCCAGGAATGATTCGGTCGTCAACAGTAAGGACTCCAATTCCCAGAGCCAGAACGATGATCAGAGTGTTAACGGCAAGCCCGAGCACCAAGAGAAAGCTGCAACACCCGCTTTAAGCAATGGCAAGACTAATGGGACCCAGATGCATTCTGGGTTTGATATCAACCAGCAAGTGGTGGTGGGCAAGTCTGGTGGGTTTGTTACCAATCTGATTCAGAGAGCTGATTCTAATGGCATCAGTGACATGAATGATTTGGCGGAGATGTTGTCCAAGTTGAATCCCATGGCTGAAGAGTTCGTGCCTCCTTCGCTTGCTCACAATCATGGCTATTTGGCTAATGGGTTTGGCTATACTAACAATTTTGTAGTGCAGAATAATCATGGAAACGCCAATGGACATACTAATAGAAGGGTATTTGCTGTTTCCCCTTTATTTGTTTACCTAATTATAGTCTTGTAGAATTCCTTATTTCCTTGGAAACGATACAAGGTAACTAATGATGGATTTTGTTACTTCTATATGCCAACAGATGTCTATAGTGTAAAAGAATGATAATCTGGGGTATGACCCATTTTATCTTCGGTTTAGTTTTCTCTCACCCTTTTTTTTTTAATATTCTCTTTGTCTGTTGTTTCAGAAGAAGAATGCCTATAATCAAGGAAGAAGAAGGATGAACAGTAGGACAAGTATGGCTCAGCGCGAGGAGATAATCAGGAGGACTGTATACGTTTCTGACATTGATCAGCAGGTCAATAGTTGCATTTCATGTTTCATTTTGGAGTTTTCACTAGATTTCTTTGTATCTTGTTGATTGGCACGTTGATCTTGACGTTATTGTTTGCATTTGACCTTTAATAGGTAACTGAAGAGCAGCTTGCAGGTGTCTTTGTTCATTGCGGACAGGTATCTTGTTTAGCTTGTCTGATCGCGCGCTTTTCATTTGTTGTTATAAATCTAACTGATTTCTTTCCTTTTATGTTTGGACAAAGGTTGTTGATTGTCGCATATGTGGTGATACTAACTCGGTTCTCCGGTTTGCCTTCATTGAGTTCACTGATGAAGGTATTGCAAATACTTTCCATACCTTATGTATTTCTTTCGGTTTTCTTGCTATCTGGAACTAAATGTGAAGCTCACTTGCAGAAAGTGCAAGGGCTGCTTTAAATTTGTCTGGAACAGTTCTTGGATTTTACCCTCTCAGAGTGCTGCCTTCAAAGACGGCAATTGCACCTGTTAACCCAACGTTTTTGCCAAGGGTAAGTTCTTTTCAGTAATGAATCTTCTGTCTTGCCTGTCATTTTGGATATTCAAAGGCCATCCTGGTGCTTACTTCAAAAATTTTTAATCATGAATTTGTTGTGGTATTGACTTCTCAGTCTGAAGATGAGCGTGAGATGTGCGCAAGGACAGTGTACTGCACAAATATTGACAAGAAGGTAATACTAACAATGACATAGAACTTTTTGAACGTTTTGAGTGAAATAAGTGATACTATTTTCCCTAAATCCGTGTTCAATTGATACAGATCACCCAGACAGACGTCAGACTCTTCTTTGAAACCTTTTGTGGAGAGGTTTGGAATTCCCAAACATTGCTTGTCCTTAAATATTGGGCAATATAATATTGGAAATTCTCCTTGTGATAGGTTCAACGCTTGAGGCTGCTTGGGGACTATCATCATTCAACTCGTATTGCATTCGTTGAGTTTGCAATGGTAACTTCTCATTAATGCATACCGTTACTGTTAGCTAGATATTGGTGATGCTCTTATATTTTCACCATATCTGGTATTATAATCCATCAGGTTATGGCTAGTGAATATATTTTTCTGCAATCTAATGCTCTATAATCACTATGTTCTTATTGTGTCGATTGTATTCTCTACCAACTTTTGGGTCTGTTTCTAATGGCAACATCAAATCTCAGTATACTTGTCTTACTTCCCAGCTGGCCGGCTTATCAGTTTCTAATGGAAGTCCAATTGACAGACTTTTTATTTAGTCTGATTCTTTCACTTTATGGACTTCATGTCGTAGCTCTGTTGGAGTTAGGAGTTTTCTTTTTCCTATGAAGTGCGCTCTGGATTGAATACTTGTAGTGCCACAAAGCATTAAGCTGTGGTGTTGGCATAACACCAGTTAAGTGTCCATAATTCTTTGGACGCTCTAATTTTACGTCACTTAATAGAATATAGGTAACACCGCAATTTTCTCTCTTTCCTTCTCTTTCAACTATTTTGGTTTTACGAGGAACTATGTGACAGTTAGACAAGTATTTGTGGATTACATAAAAGAAATTGAGTTGCATATGAATCATGGAAGATGCTGTTTTGAATAGTTGGTATGGTAAAATTTTCCAAGTTCCCTGTCACAGTGCAGGTGGTTCTTTCAACTCTTCCTAAAGCCTTTTATCTACTGTTTGTACTGCTACATATTTCTTGCTTCTGTTTTTCTTACCATTTCCTCTTCTATTACTCTTGCACCTCTTCCCTCTATTTCTCCACTTTTCTTCTCCATCTCTTTATCTAGTTCTCTTTCTCCTTTTGAACCCTCTCTCTTGTCTTGTATCTGAAAGGCTTTAGTGAGATGGGTTCTTGTAGACGAAGGTGCCTGATGTGTTAATATGTGTTGGACGTAGTGGGTGCAAATGGAGATATTTTCTATGAACTTGTAAATTTGCAGAAGTCAAATAGCTCGATGTGCTAGTGGAAGCCCATTAGAGAAGTATATTATTCACTTTGTAAATCAGAAAACAAGCTATAACTTAAATTCCTTCCCAGCTCTTAACTAAGATGAGATGTTTTCGTTTTTACAAGGTATATTGTTTGTTAGTTTGACAGACAGGAGGTTAGTAGCTATAGCTATATTTAGATCCTTCAACATATGTCCCTTGGGCAATATTTAGCATCCACGGACATTTAATCTAGATGTGCATAATGAGGTTCTGTATACATGCAAGTAGTTCACCTAGTTGTGATGTTAGCAGGGAATTCACGTGTGTTCTTTTTATGCCTTGCGTTCATCAAAAATAGAAAGCAAAAGGTTAAAAGAAAAAGAAAAAGTTCTAGACGTGTATGGTCCTCGTCATGTATCTTAATCCTGATATTGTTATTGCCCATTTAGTGTACCGTGTTTGTGTTGCTTTTTCTTTATGCTGATTTGCTTTAGTTGCTTGTCGAGCATGTCAGAAAAGTTTACCATGTTGTTTGACTTTGGTGAATGTGATTCTGAGTCCAAAAATCTACCTCGATTAGAAGTGAGGTTTTCAAATTATGTCAGAGACTTGAACTGTGGTGGGTGATTAGTTGTTGGTTGTTTCTAAGTCTTCTGCAAATTGTGAATGCTTGGTATATAATACTGGTTCACAAATGTGAGAACAAAGTTCCTTTTTGGTGAAAATCTAAGACATTATTAGAGAATGGGCCCGTCTCTAAGCTTAGTCTAGTTAAGGGGGGAGAGAGGGCTCAATGATTTGGACAGTTGAAAGTAGATAATGGGGAACCACTAACTTTGACGTACCAACTAGAACACAACTAAAGTAGGAGGATCAATTTTCTGTGGATATATGAGCTTTATTTGGCTTTCCCTGGGTGGAAGCATCATTTATGTATTAAGGTCCAGAATCTGAATTACTTGGTGTCTTAATTTCTCTTACTCCCCTCACCCAGGTCCCTTATTCCCTCATGATTCCTTCCCTCATTTCCATAAGTTTCTCATGGTCAAATAGATGTTGATTGCAAATTAATAGTTTTGGATAGGTTTCTGGCTTAGGCAATGCCATAGCACTGTCTTCTACGAATTTCGGATGTTTTTACTATAAGACGCCGAGAAACATGGTTATGCTTCTTATACGAATCGGGATGAAATCAACAATTTGGATTACTGAGAATCCAATTCTCTGTTTCCTCTCATTCCTGCCCGTAACTACCTTGATTTACAGTTTAGGGCTTTGAAAGTGGAGATTTCTCTATTATCCCAGTGGTCTTCCTTTGCTATGATGAAACAAACGTGAGATGCTTTTGTTTGCCCTGCATAAGTTACAGATATGGGAATGCTCTAGTAAGAAGTACATGCTTAAATCTTTGTTCGCTAATTTTGAGTCTGAGATGACCAAATGCTTTCAATGAACATTGTCATTATTACACTACTAGTCATTATTATGCCTATGGTGTAGACTTCTGAAATTATTCAGATTCTTTGATGTTGATCGGTGTGGCAATGAGTTGTTTATATTAATTTTGCTAAATCAGCTTGCTCGAGCATGGCTGGTCAACATGTATAAGAGTTGATTTGTTCTTATATTTATTTTTGCAGGCTGAAAGTGCTATTGCAGCTCTTAACTGTAGTGGTGTGATTTTGGGATCACTGCCAATAAGGTGGTAGCAGATTATTTTCTTTTCTATATCATTCATTTCCCTTCTAGTTCCCTTTATTCTCTGTCCTCTCCTTCCCTCAGATAAAAAGGAAAGCTTTGTGTAAGTTACTGAGGATGATTTGAACCTTGTATGTGCAGGGTGAGCCCATCAAAGACCCCTGTTCGGCCCCGCATGCCCCGTTCGCCTTTGCACTGAATGAGCCATAATGCTTCCTGGACTGATAACTGCCAGTAGATATCTCTCTATATATACTTATATAGAAACTGATATATATATATATATTAAAGGTACCGGTGGCGTTTAAAACTATCGTTTTGTCCTTCTATTTGAGCCCGGAATCTTTGATACCTATAGGGGTTTGGTTGTTTATTGTTTTGTTGTTAGCTTATAGAGAATTGGATGGATGGGATTTCGAGGAATATGAATGGCTTTGTTTATGTTGAACATCCTGATTGATCTCTGAACTCCTTTTCTTTTTCTAATGGGATATCATGACCAACTCATGCTGGACTGACTTCGTTGATTTCTGCCTTATGGACCTTTTTACTTGATTTCTATTTGTTCTTGTCATTTGATTTCTTATTTTGGCAGAATTTGGTTACTCTTTCTTGATAAAGAATAGGATTCTGAACTAGTTGTAAAACCGAACATTCACAGAAGAAGTCTCTCTTTATATGTTTTTCTCTTAGGAATATGCATAAAGGCAGTTAGAGATTCGATCTGTTTCTTTCTCTGATCGTTCTGTTTGAAGAAAGGAAGATGGTTTGTTTCTCGTTCACATTCTGGTTCTTGCTCTTTATGGTAAGTATATCAAGACACTTCTTAAGACCACTATGTAGCTAGTTGGATGTGAAGATTTGGATTGGTCGATACCCCATTCTTAGGTCAGTTCCAGCTAATGCACTTGGCTTCTATTTCTACATCACATAATTTCTAAGGAAAGCAGATAATGCATTTCTGTAATAAACCAGAACGTGAAAACCTTCTGGTTTAAAGTGTTTTCTTCATACAAAGAGAAGAAAACAGTAAGAAGTTAAAAAAAAAAAAAAGCACAAAGAGCACTACCAATCCGCCACCTTTCACTTTCTTCTCTACCCTAGGGGATCATTCTTTGTGCGTGTTCCTCAAATTCTAATTTTCTCTTTGGCTTCTGAAGATTCAATATAAGTTGGCCATTAATTAGTAAGCCAAAGAAAGATAGGTTTGTTCTACTCTTCCATTCAACAAAAAACAAATTACTCACGCTATAAATGTACTTTACCTCATTCTTCACCATCCACCTTGATACAGAAATGGGGAATTGCTTAGCTTTATGCAGATCCAGAACAGGGTTGTGGGTGAGGGTTGTTTCCTCACATGACAAAGTTCTGCAGATTATAGAAGAAAATGGCAATATATTAGAATTCAGCAGGACAATGCTGGTGAAGGAAATATTGAAAAAATTTTCTCGTATGGGCATTGGTTTATCAAAGAAAGGTTTGGAACATATGCCACCAAATTCTGAACTGAAATTAGGAAAGGTGTATTATCTTCTTCCTTCTGTTTTGTCAGTATCATCTGTCACCATGAGGATAAAAGTTGCCATTACAAAGCAAAAACTAGAGATGTTAATGAGAAAGCAGACATTTTGTGGTTGGCACTTGACAGACGAAGAAGTTCCGATGCTATTGGTAAGCCAAGCAGATGCTGGAAGCCAAAACTCGAACCGATTCCTGAAGCAGGTGAGCAAGAAGTGCAGTAGAGACAACTCTCTGCAGAAGAAAAACATAATCTGCAGAAACAAAGTTGCTGAAGACCAAGTAATCACCAGGTTTAAGGCATCTGAATATAATAAGTCCAGGAATCTTTTTAGAGCTTGAACATTCACAAAAAACGTATTTTCAGATAAAGCAGCTCATCACGAACACGGCCTGAAACAAACAGTTTGAAATCTTTTTCGAGCCCGTTGTGGAGTTGAGATTTTTGGTTTATCATACAAAAGGGGCAATGTCAGCTTCCATAAATCTTTTGGTTTCTTTCGTCTACATACCTACAAAAAAAGGAAAATTTGGCAAAATTTGAAGAAATCACAGGCTAATTCAAGCAACACATCAAATCACAACAACAAACAAATGATCAATCTCTACTAAAGGAAATTCTAAAATCCCATCTCTCAATACTGGACATACCAAATGCCAAAGGCCAAACCTATTAAATGCATCTTCAAATTTGACCATACTCAATAAAAGGCATTAAGTGGTCCAACATCACTTGATATGTCAAAATCTCCATTATTCATCCTCTAACAGAAAAGTGGGCAATCTCATCTTTGCTTTCCTTTTCTATTCTCCAATTAAGGAAAGGAAAATCACTCTAAAACATTTATATTACGATCTGTAGTTTCATTGTTTCGTGTATTAATAACACATGCATGAACATTAAACCTTCTTCCTCAGGATTTAAGAAATGGACTCAAATTTGGAGAAATCTTCCATTGGTGGCTTCTCATCTCATCATCAAGAGCAGGTTCAGATGTCTGCCAACATCATGAATAACGTTCAAAGCTTCGTGAATCTATCACCTGCAACTTCTGAAACTCCATTCATTGGACAATCTCAGGTCAGACAAGACATGGAACATAACTTGTCAGAGTTTCCTGTCATGGTCTGTTGTTGTGGAAATTCACAGAGTTGTTCTAGAGGAACAAAGAGGAAGAGAAATGTTGATAAAGAAATGGAGAAACCAAAGGAAGTAATACGTGTAAGAGCAAAACGAGGCCAAGCTACAGACATTCACAGTCTAGCAGAAAGGGTAAAGCATGCAAGTTCGGGACTCCATTTTTATTACACTCGAAGATAATAGTAACCCTCTTGTTTATGTTCCAGGTTAGGAGAGAAAAGATCAATGAGAGGCTGAGATGCTTACAGGAATTGGTTCCAGGATGTTACAAGGTCATATACAAGGATTGTTTAGTGTTGATATATATTCATACTGTGAAATTCTCATCTTATAAGTAACAAAAAATTTGCAGACAATGGGAATGGCCGTCATGCTTGATGTTATTACTAATTACATACAGTCACTTCAAAATCAAATTGAGGTGAGCCCTGAAACAAAAACGTCGATCTTTTTTTTTTCCTAAGGTCCAAATGTTTATAATATTTTTTTCTCATGTTATGCAATTTCCAGTTTCTCTCCATGAAGCTTTCAGCAACTAGCATGTATTGTACTAGCTTGGAGATGGAGACATTGCAGAGAATGGAGGTAAATCAACATGTTTTTTTTTCCTTTCTTTTTCAAGCCTTAGCATCTTCAATAGTGTAATATGTCTTGGACTGGATTGATTTTGTAGGGGACAAATGCATATGTGCAAGAAATGGAGAAGATGATGGAGCAACTTCTTACTACTTCAACTCCACACATCTTTGATTACTAGAAATAATTTACAGTTTTATATGTATGGAACTCACTAAATTTAGTACTGAATCTATTAGATATGAATGCTTATTAAAGGAAGTTGAGAAATGTTAACATATTATATTTACCTTTGATTTGTAGCGCTGAAGTGAATTGCACCAATTTATTGAAAGCAAATGATAAAAAGATATGAAATGTAAGAGAAGACATTAGGCTTACATTGTCATTTTCAATATGACAATAAATCAAGTCCAGCCCGACTCTTTACGTTTTTGATTTCAACTTAACTCAACCGCATTTGCTCAGAAACAGTTATTTTTATTTTTGTTTTTAGTTTTTATTTTTGTTTCAAATTTAGTTTAAAAAACTTGTTTTTAATTTCTATTTTTAGTTTTGGTTTCTTCCATTTTTTAAAAATTATGAAAACTATAAAAGGTAGTTTTTATTTCCTGTTTATGTTTTTTTCATAATCTGATTTATTATTATTTAATATATTATTTAATTATTTAAATTTTAATAAAGAATATAAATAATTTAATTCAATATTATATATTTAATAAATTAAATTAATTATCAATAAAAATTATGAATAATTTAATTTTATTTAATTTTTATAAATAAATTATATGTAGTTAAAAAATTGAAAACGAAAAATGAAAACTACAACAAAAAAATAGAAGTAGAAGCAAACGACCCCTAAAATAATAATATTTTTATTAATTATATTAAAATAATATTATTTTACCAAACTCTATGGTTATTTAAAATTTTAATTTACATAAAATTTTGAGGATAATTTTAGGAGCCATGATTCTTCAGATGGGCCTAACCCGTATGTAAGTTTCAAGACTCAGTAATATTAAGATCCAACCCGAGTCAACGAACAAAAACCCGAGTTTGAACCAAGCAAGAACTTGTCATCCACCTGTCAACTACCCATTTGACAAAAATCTAAAGACTGCAAGCACGTGGTTAGTTGGTTTGATTTTCAGTTATGACCTAACTAGAAATGGTAGTCTTAAGAGTTTGGTTTTGGAAAGTAAAAGTGGAAAATGGAAGATGGAAGATGGAAAGTGTAAGGA
>JANQAP020000001.1:264075-280423 GCA_026874005.2 Erythroxylum coriaceum
TTTGGTTAACCAAATGGATATGATTTACCAACGGAATATGTATTCCGTCGGTATTTAAGTTTCCTATTTTTATCCTTACAACAGTTTCCTGTTGCGACGGAATACAAATTCCGTCGGTAAATAAAGTTGCCTAAACAATTTTACCGACGGTATCTTTACCGTCGGTAATTGGGCGAAGCTAATTAATTGCGGGACTAATTCCCGCATTTATTGCCGAAGAAAGTCCCTATTTCCGTTGGTATATGTCTGACGCAATGAAATTGCAGGAACGGTTCCCGCAATTTTTGCCGATGCTATATGTCGTCGGAGATTTTGCACAAAATTCCTTCCCTCCAATTTTTCCGACGGATTTGTAGTTCCGTCGCTATATACGAAAACAACGCCGTATTTACCAATGGAAAATATATTGCCGTCGGTAAATAGCGTCGGTTTTGTTTCCATCGGTAATATTCCGCCGCTATTCAGTGATTTTCTTGTAGTGCATGCAACTTAATGTCAGTAAGGAAACTTGTGCAAACTACACATACCTATGTTATCTTTTCTTCCAACCACTGTATTATGAAGGACTTAGAGACTAAGCTCAAGGACACTCGTACATCTTGGTTGGAGAAACCTACAGAGCATACGTTCAAGCTATACCCAAAACAATGACCCGAACCTGTGGCGTAGAAGACTAGGACACTGTTCTGTAGGCAAACTTTCTCGTATTCCTGTTTTAAGCTTTTTATCTAAGACAGATCACCATGTATGTGAGATCTGCTCACTAACAAAACAGAATCGTTTACTATTCCCTAAAAGCAGCATTACCACTATTGAATGTTTTGATTTAATGCATATTGACCTATGGAGTCCTTATTCAATTCATACTTATTCCGGAGCCTCATACTTTCTAACAATTGTGGAAGATTTCTGTGGTGTCACATGGACTTTTTTATTGAGAGACAAACTATCTGTTACAAACACTTTAAAGCACTTCAATACCCTTATTCACATATATGTATATATTTATATAACATATTTTAACTTTTGTAACATATGTTAGTTTATAATAAATAATAATTACTTTCACCGCAAAGTACTATGCACGTATAATTTAAATAATAGTATATTAATATTAATAATATTTTAATATATGATAATTGTTATTCAAAATAATGAAAATTTATTAATAGTTAATCATTTTTTATATTCGTGAATTGATCTTGATTTTGTAAGTTAAAAATTTTGCAAGTTAAAAATGAAACAAATGGAACTCTTTGTCCTTGCTTCTTCTTAATTTATGTCTTGTACGTACGTAGCAATTGGAGGTAACCGAGATCATCATTCTCACAACCTCATACTTCATGCTCGAAATTAATATATTCAAAGCAATATATCAAACTATTCTCACAATAGGTTACCCAAGATATCGACCTAAACCTACCTTCCACATACAAATGAAATTAATCTCAACTTGCTTAAGTTTTATAACGTTCGATACAAGCAAAGTTACAAAAAATATATACGAGTATTTTCACTTGGAGAACACTTCAAACTTGCAAAAACCCGTTGCTTGACTAGATGGAGAAGAACAAACAATTACAAGGTGACATTCTCAAGTCGAGCAAAACATTAATTCGTCGTAAGAATCCATGCCGAGTTGTTTGCTTGATTTATGAAGTGTTATCAAAAAACAATTGAAACACAATTATCTCTAGCTACCTTCTTTTGTGGCTAGTTTCATGTTTACGTATATGGAGTGTAAAGGGTCGGTGATGAGTATTATGAGTTGTAACGATCGTTTTGTAGAAAAACTGGGTGGAATTTGTTTCTTGGAATTTATTTATAGTTATGATATGATCGACAATTGATGAAGGTTCTGAAGGCCAGACATTTCGTGGAAGCAAATGATACACGTATTGTATTCAAAATAATGAGGTTGAGTTCACACAACAACTTTGTCACGAACTACTAGTTCACCGCCTACTTCAATTCTGTCAATCCTACATTTCCTGCATTTCATCTTAATTATATCCAATTACATCTTCCAAACTTATTATGCTTATATTTTGCAGATGTGTCATACTGTAGATCTAACTAATATATGATCCACACTTCAGAAATGTCTATTTATTCCTTATAAAATAATTGTTAAGTAAAATTTTGTTTTTTATGATTATATTTGTCTCTAATTAAGGTTGAGAAGAACAATTTATTATAACCATTTAATGAAAATTTTGATTTCATTCACACTGAAATTTTTATGTAAATTGGGTAGATTCTATTTCACTTATTATTGCTGTAATATTTAATTAGTATTAATTATTCATTTTATTATACAACCTAGAAAAAGATTATAGTTATTTACGGCTTACTTCTTGCTTGTGTATTTTTTTCGTCCCTTTACTTGAACAGAAAGAAGACTGACTAAGAATCCTACGTTAAGTTATTGCAGAAACTGGGAGTTGGTGGTTGGATGTAAATATAGCAAACATCCAACGACCAACAACTGTCTGGAACTATTTATGTGTCTCTCATTTCTTGGTCAATATACCGAACCTTCTTAATATGGTTAGACTGAAAAGAGTAAGTTAGTCTGGATAAAGTGTAAATTGTAAGAAGTATCATTTAAAAAATTGTGATCATTCGGATTAAATTGTAAGAGGTATCATCGTGAGTACAGCAAGCCTGCTCGATTGATTAACAAGTTGCAAATCCATTTCCTCTACTTCAAATTCTTAGTCAACTCCTTCACTAGCTAAACGTTTTTGAGCTTCCCTAGCTAGTTCCATCCTCAAGCAACTCTATATATGAAAATTTTCGAACCTTTCCATACTCAAGTTGGTTCCCCAAAAACATGAACTCTACAAGGGTAATGTGATCAATATCTCTCCTAAATGTTTCTATTTCTCATCCCTTTTTTGTCATTTTAGGTTTGAATCTAAATCCTCCTCCACGATGGATGTCAAATTTAATTATCGACAGCAAGTATCAAATCATGAATGTTCATGGAATGTAACTAAATTTGATAAAGATTTAACAATGAAAATATACCAATCTACTTAACCTTACACACCTTCATTTGGATGAATCGAGTGGGAGAATCTTATGATTATGAAAATAGAAGGAAATGATATGCTACAACGTTGAAGTGAAGAACACTTGTCAATTGTCACAATAAATCTCGAAGGGTACACCTTAATTGATTGGCACAAATCACTTGTTTGGTGTCTAGCTAGCTAGCTATGTAGCTACATTCGAGTTGGCCACTTTAAAATTTATGGTTTTCGTAGTTATGGTTGCCTATCACTCGAATCAGTATACTTCCTATCATGGCCACCTTGTCTGCTGGAGGATTGAAGAGGTACATGTCAAGAATTCAAGGCCGAGCAATTAAAGAATAGTTTATAAATGTATAATAAGCTCTCTCTTAAAAAGTGTCTTTTTTTTTTTTTGGGTAGAGTTAAATCCAAATTTATCGTGGTATCATAACCTAAACTTATCTCAATAGTTTAGGATGGTATTTGACTTGTTATAACTTTTTGTTTAATATGTCCATCAAATGTCCAATCCTACTTTGAACTGAAGAGAATATGTTAAGAATTTCATATTGTTCAAGTAAAAAATGTTAAAATATTTTATAAACATATGACAAACCTTTCCTTATAAAGTATCTTTTAAGAAATAATTACTTTTTATAAGAAGTAATGTTCATTATGTCATTGTGCGAAAAGTTAGATCTAACGTTGATAACCTGAGATATGCCTTCAATTTAAGGTGGAGAGTAAAATTACATAAGTAAACCAGATCTATATGGGACACGAAATCATATGAATCAGATGATTGTGAAGTCAGAATCACACCGATGTCACTATTAAGAGTGTCACAAACGTGGGACTTGTCTTGGTCACATAAAATCTGAAGACGCTCTAAACTAAAATTTTATTGACATTACATATTTATGAAAATAGAAATTTATTGTTATTAACATCTTACAGGTAATCATAAATTATAAATATAACTTGAATAGGGTACAGAGTAAGATTAATTATCATAATAATAAAATATTTAAGTCATATATTAACTGAACAATATAAATTTCTTTTTTTCTTTTTTTTCCCAATATTTTTTGTTTGCGTCACCCTCACTAATTAAAGAGATACATTGACCAAACAATAGCACAAAAATATAGTGATTCGTTGTCCACGATTCATCACCGAAAACGCTGCTCAGCAGCTCAACTGTTTGTGACGCCTTGTTTTAATTAGAGCATATGAACTCATGAGTCGTCCGTTTAGGTATCATGTGTATTTAAAATTTTAGGATTTGAAGGTGGAGTAGACAGACCAGATTTCACGGTTTAGATCCATTATATTAATTAATTGGTAAGGAAAACTCATTTTTTTCTTGAAAAAGAGGAGAAAAAAAGATGAAATACTCCAAGGAAATTAATTGTCAATAATTAATTAGGCATATAAACAATCCAATATTTCAAATTGACAACTGAGTAGTTTTGCTCCTTTGAACTGATCGGTGTAGTTGACATTGTAGCCAATACATTAATTAGGTGACCAACTCTAATCGCTAATCAGTATCGGCTTTATTATTACAGGTCCTTCTAAACTACTTTTGAGGCAATTAATGTCTAGTGTCTACATCATATTCACCTGTAAATTGTAATGGTATATTATAATTAGAATTTCTCGTATCCTTCACATATTTGTTGACTGACAAATCTTCTGACACGGTTCGATCTTCTTTCAATAGAGCATGGGCATCATGAGAAATTCATTCGTCTGAGACAAGGAATTTCGAGATCACATACTTTTCAGACTAATGGATGGTTCAAATAGCTTGTGTTGGTTTCTATGAAGTTGATAGGCATCAATTTGATGGGTTATAATCAGAGCAAACAGAAGGGAATAGGATGTATTGAAATTGTATTGAGTTTGGATTTTTTCTTCTTCTTCTAAAGAACTGTTTCTTAAACTTTTTATAAAATAGCATTGCTTTTAGGATAGATATATTAACTCAGACCACATGCTTCTTATCATGTACAGACCTGACCAGAAGTGAAAAACCTGGCAGACAAGTAACAAGAACATATATACCATGAACCGTTACTTACATTCGAACCTTCTAGGATTGACTTTGGAAGTGAACATAACCAAAAATTGAAATGCAAAAGAAGATTACGTATAATTGATGATCATTCCTCAACTTTACGAGAAGTCTTGTAAAAAAATGGAAGGAGAAAAGGATTGGAAATAAAAAAACTTAAAAAATCATTATTGATGATTGATGAACTAATAACATGTTTTGTGTGATTGAAACAGTAAGCATATAATTTAATTAATTGGATATTAACCTGCTAAAGTGCTAATTAAGATGTAATTAATTAAGAAGAAGTCAAAGGTAATTGCTATTTTCTTTCATTCACGAAATTTACACTTTCAATATATTTCATATACTTTATTTCGATGCCCAAAGTGATTATACTTCACTTGTTTTTTGTCCGTGAATCCCAAAGAAAAACAATAGTTTTGATCTGTTTTCCTTAAACATTAATACATTTAAGGGCATACCTAAGAGAGAGAGTGTGACAATTAGGGTAATATAGTGTGAACAGAGAAATGAGCACAAGATAAGACAGAAGAGTAAACGAATGTGAAGTTCAGGCTCCAGTAGACCCTTTAGCAGAAACCAAGAAGCCGTGAGAACCAGAACCCACCAATATTTGAAGCTTCTTCAGAGCTTGACAACTTCAGGAATATGAACTGGGTACCTATCGATACAATCAGACCAAGGTCCATCTGATGGTGTTTTGATGCTTCTGTTACACTTCCAAACAGCACTGTTACACTTGAATCCACTTCCGAATGCTATCTGCCAAACCCTATCTCCTCTTCTCATCCTTCCTTTGGACTCGATGTAACTCAACTCGTACCAGAGTGAAGACGAAGAAGTGTTGCCGAAACGATGCAGTGTCATTCTTGAAGCCTCAACGTGCTCTGCTGATAGCTGCAAGTTCTTCTGCAACTCATCGATGACTGCTCGGCCACCGGCGTGAATACAGAAATGTTCAAAAGCTTGCTTGAAGTCTGGGATATATGGTTTCCATTTGGGGTTGAAGATTTTGCGTCCGATGAGTGATATGAGAAACAGGAGCTGTTCTGATGCTGGTAGGACTAGAGGTCCTATGGTTGTGATGTTAGACTTCAAGGCCTCTCCAGCAATGGCCATCAAATCTTTTGAGAGGTTAATGCCAACTTTGCCTTCTTTGTCTTCCTCTTCGTACACACAACGGTAAGCTTTGTCATCTGCACCTTTATGGGTTCGCACAACGTGAACCAAACGGTACTTTGATCTCCGGCGTTGGGATCGGCGGTTGGACAAAAGAATTGCGGCGCCTCCCATACGGAAGAGACAATTTGGAAGAAGCATGGCTCTTTCATTACCTTGGTAGTAATTTGGTGTGATGATCTCTGTGCTAACAACAACAGCATTTGAATTGGGATGAACTTGGAGAAGATCTCGAGCCAAATCAATTGAGATAAGACCAGCACTGCAACCCATCCCAGAAAGATTGAAGCTTTTAATGTTGCTTCGAAGCTTGTACTTGTTAATGATCATGGCGGATAGAGATGGAGTAGGAGAGAAGAGACTGCAGTTGACGATGAGAATGTCTATATCTTTAGGATTAAGCCCTGTTTTATTGAAAAGAGAATCCATGGCAGAGAAGATTACAAGCTCAGCTTCTCCTCTCGCAGCCTCCATGGTTGGTTTTGGAGGGATATAATGAATTGCAGGAGGCAAGCAAGTTTCTTCTCCAAGACCAGACCTTTCAAGAATTCTCATCTGAAACTCCACACTCTTTGGTTTATCCTTCAAAATAAGCCTGGAATGCTCCATAAATGTGGAGAAAGGAACACGGCAAGTGACTGGAGGCTTATAACAGGCATAATCAACGAGGTAGATTGTCCTAGGCTTAGACATGAAGTACACAGTAGCTATAAAGATGATGAAGAAAGAGGAACAAAGAATCTGTATGAGGTCAAAATGAAGTGATCTCCATAGGTTCAAGATTTCATCAGGACCTAAACGAAGAACCTCAATTGAAACACCAACCATTACAGGTACTAGCAGAAGATAAAGAATGTGATTAACAAGATACTGGTACCCAAGTTTAACATACTTGAGCTTCACAGAGCTGGAAAATTCCAGCAAGATTGGAGGCATTTTTGCAACCACAGAAACAACAAAAGATAAAGAAATGTTACAATAGTTGTTTGGCCAAAAAGAAAATGGAGGATTGAGTATAGTAGGTGAGGAGAGGAAGCGAGTGGAGGGTAGAGATATAAAGCCGACCTGACTAGGGCAATGAAGGAGGCAGATGAGAGGAGTTAATGTGAGACTCGCATCGCTCAACGCCCACTTAACTTGTATTAATTTTCCTTACTTCCTTTTCTATCAATTTTTTGTTGCAACTAAACATTGCTTATAGCCTTCTACACTTCATCAATAGGATCTTCAGCTTCCTTACAAGTACTACACATATTCTATTCCTGAATCCTGATGTCTTTATTTATTCTCCTAAATCAAAGTCTTCTTTCCCCAATTAATCTGTATGATCAACCATCTAATCTTGGTTCACATGTGTTTTCACTTTATTTTATTTGATAAACAGGGTAAAAGACATAACTTCTTCCATTCTTTTAAAAATTCTATGGTTATTAAATTCTTGAAAAAATTCCTTCTGGTTTTTAATTTAAAACAAAATTTCATTTTCTTATACTTCGGTTAAAAAATAACAATGAAATTCTTATAATATGAATATTAGATATGAATTAATCAAATACTACTAATCTAATAATTCATATTAGCTCTTAAACTTGACTCCAATCTATTAGATTTGACTAAAATTAATAATTTAAGATAGTTATAATAAATTATTATTTTAAGTTAAATTTAATAATTCAGTTCCAATTTAAGAGCTAAGGTTTAACCTCACGTAAATAACATTTAATTAGTTTATGAGTGATATTTATATTATATGTGTTCATAATTATTTTTTAACTAAAGTTTAAGGGAAACGGTTTTCTTAGAAAACTAAAGATTAGAATGAATTTTTCAAAAATTTTAAAGATACTTAAAAACTCTAACCATGTGTTATATTATGCTATATATAATTAGGAATGATTAATTGTAGAACAAAACTTATTCTATATCTGCTAACTTTATAGGTGATTCTAGAAGAGAAGGAACTTGTAACCTTTGCGCAATAAACTAACTGTGTGCAACAATTAGTGCATGGGAAGTTATGGCAACATAGGTGTCTCTTATCATTGGATGGACAAGCTTGAAGATGGCAATCACTCATTGATCATTCAGACACATACGTGTATGTGTGTGTTTATATTGGAAATGGAATGATATAATCTATTTCCACGTATCGAAAGTGTGAACAAAAAAAGGAAATAAATCAAAAGACATCGTCAAGTGACATATGTATAATTGACTTCAACAACTGAGGAGTCCGATTAATATTGCTAGGGTTCATTAAAAGCACCAAAAGATAAAGAAAAGAAATGTGGAAACGAAGCTTACATTGTTGTAGTTTTTCATGGATGTTAGAAAAGTGCAATTTATGACTGACTAAATTAACTTTCGTTTACTCATGATGTGTCAGCATCTTACAACCTTTTGATTTAGGGGTCCAAGTTGATGCAAGAAGAACATGCATGCACTTAATTAGCGATTTGTCTCATAACCAACAGTTTTTTCGTCACATTTATTATAGCCTAAGATACTTATGATCAATATTTAAAAAATAGAATCGATTCGATCAATTTGACAATAAAAAATATTCAATCGATCAACTTTTTAGTTCGAATTTTAACTTTATGGTTCGATTTAGTTTAATAATTAATCAGTTAGTTTTTGTAAATTAATCAATTTTTATAAACTAAAATAAACCGATTAATTTTTATTTAGTAATCTCCTTTTTCAATTAAACTTTAGATTTTTCGATGGGTAATAACAATCTTCTTTAATTATTTTTTAAATTGTCTAATTTTATTCAATCTCTAATTAGTTTTATAACGGTTTAATACCGATTAAATTCTTTAAACCCTAATCCTCTTGTTTTATCGGTTTAACTTTCGATTTAGTTTTTAAAACATTGCTTATGATGAGTCAGACCTATAAAAATAGCGTAAAATTAAATTGATATTGAATTGATATTCCGTTAATTCGAAATCTTTGTACGTTATAAGTTGCTGTTAATAATTTAAGTAAACAACACCTTTTTTTTTTACAGAGAAATGTGTAACTACTATCTTTTGGATGCGCACTGAATAAATCTTCAAATTAACGAAATAGCCTGTAAATCACGTCAACCGGTTACTCCGCACTAAGTAAGCCCTGTGCGACAAGCTCGATCGAGAGAGCGTAAGTAGAAGGATTCGAATACAAGACCTTTTGATCTCATACCTTCTACTTCGCCAACTCGACCATCCCGTAGAGGGCTTAAGTAAACAACACAACAACAAAATTAGTTGAGAAAAAGAGTAGAAGATAGAATAATAATTATTCAATATTTCTGAATTGGCTGATCTTAAACGACTTAGGCATCGATTTTGGGAGAGAAACATTAACGAAAGCAAGATACCAAGAATGGAATGAACATGAACTTGGAATTGGAATTGGACTTCTTGCGAAAATAAATTCTATGAATCTGTTAAAATAGAATGCTAATTAAATATTCATGTTTATCCATTTTCTGGTATGTATTGCCAAGTGTCATATGGCACGTAACTATCAACTTCGATTTCCATTATCTACACCACCAACTACGTTGTCATTAATAATTAATATTATTAAATACAAAATTATTGTATAAAATTAGTGCATGATTGATTATTAATAATATTGGTAACCTATCACTTATTATAAATCTGTCTAAGTATCAATAATAACGCTAATGTGAATTTTCCATAAATGAAATTAAGAAATCTTAGGAGGTTTAAAGATTTATTATTTACGAGTTAATTTACTTTCATTTATCAAAATAATTAAAAAAATTATTGAAATTAACAAATTTTCAGCCTCGCAAGTGTGTTAGACATTTTCTCCAAACGAATTCGTTTGTACCATATGCTCTGTAACAATTTTGTATTAGAATATTTAATCCACATATGTAAAGGAGGCTAGACCAGTTATTCTAATACATGGTTAACACAGAACATCTGATACAGACAATCTCATCCTTATTTTCTCATAGAGACACAAAATTTCAACCACACGAGGTTCCCATGATCGATTTATCATTATGATCTGTAAAATTCTTCATGTGGTCATAATAATATTACCTACGATAAAGGAAACTACTTGTTTTAATAGAGAAGCAAGCTTATCAAATTTACATTTTTATGGTTAGAACAAATGTCTTTTTACATTAAAAACCCATATTTTGAGTACAAGATGTGATTATTAATCGATCTATCCACATCGCTTCTTGATTTTCTTTTCTCGTGATGAAGAGATCAAAATCTTCAAGAAGAATTGAACTTTCTTGGGTCAAGTAAATATCTCAACTCTTGTGGATATATCTTTCTTTCTTACAAAACCAAAAGATTTTTGGGTCAATTAAATATCCCACTTGGAATTATAATTTAAAATTGAACTTATTAATATGTTTATTTTATTTCTATAGTTTTCAATAACATTTTGTATCAAATAATACTAACTATATAATAGTAAATGCAATTTTAAGATCAGAACCGATCTTTAAATTCTTTTTCGGTGAATTCCAAACTTAAGTACTTCTGATAGATATTGTCGGATGTTACATCAGTTGTTATCACGTATGTGTTGAGTCAACTCGTTCAATTAAGTCGGACTGCCACTTATCACCATAAAAATTCAAGTTCATGCGGTAAACGTAAGAGAAACTACAAAGTTACAAGGTTTGAAATGGTGGATTTTGTCCCAACTGTCTTTTCATTTTCATTTTTTTTTCGTTTCAATGTTTTCGTAGATTGCAAGTGACAGTTGAGTAGTTGGACGTTAGATCACTCTGAAACCCTTTTCCTTATTATTCATCGCTTATTATTATTTTCCGATAGATGAAAGTCAGTATCAGATTACGTTTATAAATGAAAGGTTAGAAGAGATAAGATGCGAATGTGTTTGAATAAGATAAGTCTGTTTATAATTAATTCCTACGGATCACCAAACTAAACATCTATCTTAAGACTTCAATATCTTACTTCCAATTTTCTAAATTGCGTATGGTATTAGGTTTTACTCAATCTTTGGTGTTTAATGAGATTTTGGCAAGGAAGATCAGTCAAACAATTGGTTTATTTCTTGCCCACCAAACATAATGAAGTGCAAAATACCTTGACAACAAGTGAAAAGTACAAATTTGCATGTGGATCTCATAATTCCTATATGGATGGACTTTGATTGGAAATTTAACTAATATAATTAAATTACTCACCAATTTCGTAATGATAATGATATATTGAAGTGGTCAGTAAACAATTTATTTTCTTTCTCAATATTATTAAATCCAACTTAGAGTTATGTTTTGGCGTGGGTACTCCTCAATCAAAATTAACCCAAAATCAACTAATAAAGTCTGAGTTAATTAGGACCTATAGATTATGGTCGAACTTGAATCCGATTAATTTTTAAATGAAAACACATACAAGTAGATGAAAGTTAATGTTTAAAACTAACAAGATAACTTAATGCCAGTGTTTAAGCTATATAGATAGAAACCTGTGCTTGTGAGTTGATTAAAGAAAGTGGGCATTATTCATGTTGGCAACAAGTTGGAAGTTTGGAATGGGAAGTGGGACTAACCAAAGCCAATTCCTTAAAGAGATGAGAAGGTATCAGTTGGTTGTTGGCTCATTTAATAAGGTTTTATAAAAAAAAAATCCCAACTCAATTCAATTCAATCCAATTGCCTTTAGCATCAAGTTGTGGGTGTAACAGTATAAATATTGTTGTGCAGTTCTATCTATATTACGTACCAAAAGATGATTTTTTGCGTTGTGTTGGGGCTATTCGAGTTGTCTTTAATTAAAGCTTTGGTTGTGTGCTAACAGAATTTAAGCGTCATCACTGCATACCTATGAATTTCCAGATTTTTATTTTGTTTGATAGTATAACCGTGACTTTCCCTACAACCTCTTAACTCTCCTCCATCTTTTGCTTCTTCATCATTCATATCCGGTGCTTATTTAATGCAACGTGAAAAATAAGAAAAATAAATAGAGAAAATTTGAATATCTTTTTATTTGAGTTTAAATAAAAAGTTACAAATTCTTAAATACCTCCAAAAATCTTTAAAATATAAAAGTAGCAAATTAGAGTCCTAATAAGATTTCAAGTAAGATTTGAAAAAAATAAAAAACTTTTGACAACCCTAAACAATGAGAAACTTTTGAAAGAAATTGTTCTTATCGAAGAATTCGAAGTTTAATTAAAAAATTACTAATTTATGAAAAATTAACCGATTGATCAATAAGCTAATCAATTTTTAACAACAAGAATTATTAAAATAAATCGAACTGAAAATTTTAAAACTAAGCTAAAAATTAAAAAGTTCAACATTTTTACAGTTGAATTGCTCGAACTGCTTGGATTTTTAATCATTACTTATAACAATGAATTGATTTTAATCTTATTAGAACAGACCCAAATCTGTATCTTTTATATATTATAATTCTTGTAATTTAACGTTAACAAAAAGATTTAACCCATCAAATTGATCTATCTTTCAAAAATAAAAATTCAAGTTTATTTGAATTTTTTAGCGATCTAAATGATCCATAAACTCAAGTCTCATAATAATGGCATCATTATAGATCTCGATCTCAATCCAAAATTGAATTTGATAATGCCGAGCGCCCGAGCCTAACTAGGAACCAGAATGCGAATCTATTTGTATCAGAATATGAACCTGCAAAAGAGAAAACAGGTTAAATGGCATTGAATTAGATGGGGGCACGAAGTTCTTGGGATAATAAGATATTAATCTTTATACATGTATGTTGAGATGTACATATCTATCAGAAAGGTTGATGGTAAGATTAATTTAGTGTAAGAGTATACAATTGTAGATTATAGCATATAGTCCTAATCATGTTTAGGGTATATTTCAAGTGGAAGACGACAAAAATCTGTTTTTGCATTATCAACTATGACTCATATTTTAATGCTTATATATATAAGACTTGAAATTAATTTTGACAAATATGAATACTAACTTAACAATGTTCGTAGAAATCATAATAAATAAGAAAAGATTGACGAGTTCTAGTTTGATAATTAATTAATTCAGTGAAATATTACCATTAGCATAACAAATGTAATACTAATTAAAACATTATGAAATTTAACTTTTCGTGAACAAAATTCTTATAGACACATTTTGTTTAATTAATATGTATCAAAAGTTAATCAAAATGTCCAGAACATTATATCGTCATGCACCAAAAATAATTAAGAATTAATAAATATCATACCCATTATTTATCAAAATAATTAGTATGTTAGTAATGTGACTAGGACCTTATTTTTTTGTACCTATGAACACAATAATCATACACCAACTTCATAAAGCAACACGATATAGGGATATCATTATCTAGAAAATCTTAAAAAGTAAAACTACCAATGTCTAAAATAAGAATGGGTTAGTAATAGAGTTCTTAAATTTACATCCCACAATTAGAGATGATAATCTAATTTCTATTACGATAGGTTTATTCTGTAAATCAATGAAATTAGATTTAGGTTAATCAGATTTTGATTTAGAGACTTGATCCGATACTCAATTTTTTCCCTAGAATCATATCATTTTAGATAGTCTAAACAATTTTAGGTCTGGATTCAAGTCGTGCCGCTTAACTCTCTAAATTTAGGTCAAATTTAAATGTCACTTTGCTAGTCAATCGGCTCAAACTAATGTCATACTTATCCACAACTTGATAGATAATGATTTACATATTGATTCTTGACAATAGTTGATATTGACTTACTTTGAGCTTGATTGGAATAACTTTTAGTCAATAGTCTATTAATGGAGGTTGTTGATCTAGTAATTAGTCTAATAGTTAGTTTATACCTTGCACTTGTTTTGACTACTAATCTTTTAGTAGGTGAGTGCATTGATTGAATTGAACTAATTTTCATTTTCGTCGGCTCATTTGAATCTTCCTGCTTCTCTTTTTCCTACTCTTTTTGTCTATTTTTTCTTAGACACATCTGACTGGCTAACAAGATTTGTAGTCTATTGTGGTTAATGGGAATATGATGACTATTCAAATTAAAGTTAAGCTAATTAAATAAAAATAAACATGCAAATATAAGTGTGCATGAAGTAAAGAGAATACATACATATTGATGGGTTAAAATTGAAAAAAAAAGTGTAGACTATCAATTGAAGTAATGTTGAAGGCTCTTATACAATAACTAAAACTAATATTACATGAATATAAAAAAGTTATATTCATGCATTTTGAGTTATTACATGTTTGTCTATCCAACTGCATGACTAATTTAAGTTATACCGTCGTGTAAGTAATTGCATCAAACTGTATGATTAATTTTAAGTTTTGGTGAAATTTTTTATATATTTATCTATTGAAAACAATCTCTTCGTTAATTAAGGATGATCTTACAATTCTTAGTAAGATATGGGGCATAAGGTTAAAAAGTTCTATGTTTGAATTCCCCTACCTACACTCTCTCGATCGAGCCTGTCGTACAGAGCTTGCCTACTGCGGAGTACCTGATTGGATTGATTTGCAGGTTATTACGTCAATCCGGAGATTTACTCAGTGTGCATCCAAATGATAGCGACTGCGAGTTCCTTCATTTAAAAAAAAAAAGATGTGAAATATTTTACATTTTTCATTGCCACAAACAGGGATAAGTAAAGAAAGTAGCAGAAGCAGATTTGTTAGTAATTTGGTGCTGGGATTTCATGTTCTAAACTTAGTGAGTGCTCTGGAAGCATAACAGTTTCAGAGATGATAAACATTAAGCAACATGAAAGCTGAAAATTACAAATGTAGCTAATTCTGATAGATAATAAAACACACATTTAATAAATAAGTTAAGGATGAGAAATTATGGTAGCTCTCATAGTTTTTTTTTTTTGAAAACGAAAGAATTTAATCTATTAAATCAGACTGAAGTAAAGAAAGAATACAACTTGGTGGGATGTAACCCCACACATGAAGGCCCGAGAGAGACCAAAAAGCTCTAGCAATAGCATGAGCAACACATTTAGCAATCCTTCTAACAAAACATACTCTAACATTGAGAAGTTATAAAACGTCTTAATATTTATAATACACATGTTTTATCGTTATTTTTAATTCGAAATATAATAAAAAATTTCTAAAACTTATTTTATTTGTTTTAATTACAGTGAATTTCGAACTTTTTCCTCAAAATTATTAACTTGAGCAGTCTTGAATAGATCTTCTATTGTCCCACAAGAACTGGCAAGCTCTCGTCCTCTTCCATTCAGTTGTGGCATCAAAGGGTTTGCTCGTTTTTTCCCAACATTCAAGTTGAATAAGGTTGGATTTGACGTTTGGGTCTCTTTGAGTCTTTGTACTCTGCTCGAATTGATCTTCCAGTACCTAATATACACAAAACTTTAATTTATTAGACAAATTGGACCGAACCCATCCGCCAACTACCTTTTATTTTTGACAATTTGCACTCCAATCTTTAGATAGCCACACGTCTTCTTTCAACTTTTGGCTCTATCAAATGATGTTTATAGATATGAACCACTCTGATGTTTATATGCATGTGTTATTAAATATTTGATTTGACAGATGATTAAATTAAAATTTCAATTAGAAAAAATTCGTGAACAAATTTATTATTAATACATTAATCTTTCGATGGTAATTAGTTATAGATTGAGCTACAATCTAGCGTTTACGATTAAAAGATTGAGCTAGAATCGATTCAACTATTTAGTGATACAAATTTTGAGTAAGCTTAGTTAAATTTTACAGAAGTCAATTAAGTTTTCTCAGACCAATTCAGTTTTGAAGACTAATACAACAACAATAATATAATAGAAATTATGCTAATATGTAAAATTTAGAAAGGTTTAGTAACACAATTTTACTCTTCATTAATAAAGAGGTAGGTAAGTACATCGTCAATTTTGAAGACTAACGATGTACTTAAATCGATAAGATGTATCTGTTTATCTGTTGGTTTATGCCCTATAACCATTCGCTTTAGTTATAGTTTAGTGACAAATTATTTAAAGACATTCTTTATCTTGTACATGTTTAGATGTATATGATAAAGTCCATGG
>JANQAP020000001.1:286075-302019 GCA_026874005.2 Erythroxylum coriaceum
GTGAGAGCGCGAGGCCCGAGAGGCCGAGGCTCAAAGCGGACAATATCTGCAAGCGGGTGGTCTGGGCTGTTACATAAATAGTTTATGAGCTGCCAATTGAATGATTATTGGAGATGAAATTAATGAGGAATTGAAGTATAATTAAGATATAATTGAGATATAATTAATGGACTAATATGATGATGCTTTGAATTTGGTATGAAGGTGTTAGAATCTGAAGAAATTGAAGGAAAATGGAGAGTGAACATTCGATTCAATCATCCCACGATCATGGGAAGGTCCTCTATGATCGTAGGCAATGCTTTGAAATGAAAATTTTCTGTTTTGTGTGATTATTGAATCAACTAAGGATAAGTTACATTACTTTGGGGTATTTGAACTTAATTAAGGCCTGAAATGAACCTAGATTGATGTTTGATTAATTGGTTAAGGGTTTGATAAGTTCAGGTTGTTAATTGATGTTTTAACTTAAGAAATGGATTGTTTTGAAATCAATATATTTAAAATATGGAATTTATGAGTGTTAAAGGAATAAAGGTGTTCTTATGAATGCAAATGTGATCCAAATGATATGAGTAATGTGAACTAGGTATGAATGAATAAGAATTGGGAAATTGTGTGAATATATATTCCTAGAAAAAGTTGGTGAATGTATGATTGATGAATTTAAAGTAATCAAAGTTACTTAAAATATAAACCTAATTACAAACTAGAAGTGTCCAAGCTATGATGTTTGAATGGTCAAGATTTATGAATAAGGATACATACCTGGAAAGTCAATTGAGCATGCATTGAACATGACACATATACATGTGCATGAGTGAATAATCATATGATCAATCAACTTAGTAATGTGCAAAATATATGTGCATTGCATGACTAAAGAAGCACAAGTTGATCGATAGCATCCAGACATTGCTGAATCATCAAGGCAATAGCTTATCTGGAGCGTACTGTGAGTTAACCTAGATGTTTCTCACTATGATCGAATTGTTTTTGGTTAACTTTCAGTTAATGAACTGTTACTTATATGATTGCTATGATTCCGGACATTGTTGGTCCGAGGAGTTTGATACTTGGGATTGTATATAGAAGTGTTTTCAAATTGTATATGTAACATGGAATGTGTACTTAACTGAATGTTGAATGTCGGACTAAGATCTGAAGAATGTGATAAATGATATAAGCACATTGAATGAAAAGAATTGATAGCATATTATGTGAATTGATGCATTCTATTACATGACATGTAAGATCAGATAAAGAAGTTGTGACCGGAATGACCAACGTGAAAAAGAGCTTTAAGCTCAGGAATTGTACACAAAGAGCCACAGGCTCAATTAATAATGAACTTGGTATCCACAACGGATACAAGACAGTAAATAGGCATTCGGTCACAACAAAATAAATTGAAAACAAAGTCACATGTGCATTTGCATATATATAGCTTTACATGTATCATATCAATGATTGAGATGAATTAACGGATTGTTCTGGAATAGTGTTATGAAATGTTTATTTACATTATGTACTTGTACTTGATGAAATATGACAAAATGTGATGTGGGATTTGATACTGGATGATGTGTTAAACTTCTTGAAATCAGTTATATACTTGACTTTGCGTTCTAACTGGAGTAAGTACATCGATGATAGTTCGCTCACTGAGTTCGCAAACTCATCAAAATTGCATTAGATACAAGGGGGTTCTAGCTTCTAAGGCAATCTAGTAGAATTCTAGTATTGTCATTTTGGGAACAAGAATGGTTAAGAGGCCTTGTCAGCTGATATCTGAGGAGTCTAGTTAGGATGTGTTGTTTAGCTTCATGTTAAACATTTTGTATGGAGTAGTAAACTCTCAAATGTTCTGTAATGTGTGTGTGTGTGTGTGTGTGTGTGTGTATATAATGAAATGGGAAAAGTTGATCTTTTTAAATGCTTGTGATTTGTGTGATGCCTTAGTTAGTTAAAGTGATTGTTCTAACGTGCCATTCTTGTAAGGTATGTTCTCGAATATCCTTTGGATGTTCGGGCATATGTTTTATGGAAGTGTTATGTTACATCTTGGTTTTAAATTTTTAGGTGCACATTGAGAGCTCATTTCTAACCATAATTCGCACTACAATGGTCAAATTATTTTTCTCTACAACAAAGATATGATTGGAGTTCATGCTCTGAAAAAGACCAATCAGTTTATACATCTTTAATGCTAGCTTCGAAGTATGCCATCTGTATTTGAGTTATCTACAGTTTATGCTTCAAATTTTGGCTTTCAAAGGAATAAGCTCTAATTGGATTTGGAAAATGTTCAACATAGAATTTATAATCCTTGGCTAATGGTAGGGGACTATAACTGTTCTCCCAATTCGGTCGAAATATAGCAGGGTAGACAATTCAATCTTAGACTGACCAAGGAACTATCCAACTTTCTAACATAAATGGACTTAGTGGATCTTAAGGCTACTGGAAGAAGGCTTAACTAGTCTAATAATTAGTGAGGAAACTTGCTCATTAGAAAGAAGTTGAACCATTCTATAGTCAATTCTTTATGGTTAACACAATTCTTCAACTCTTTTGTTCATTTTGGTGAAAATCTTTTATCCGATCATTCATATATGTTGATTTAAAGACTTGTGGAGTGCAGTAAAGTGGTAGCCCCTTTTCAATTTTTCAATGGATTAACACATATGGAAGGTTTTTCTGATCTGGTTGGAAGATGTTATAATGTTGAGATTAATGGCTTTAAATCTTTCCAATTGATGCAGAAATTGAAGATAGTGAAAACAACTCGGAAATGTCATATGTCTAGCCGAAATCAGATCCTCTCTACACTTAAGGAGAAGCTTATACAAGCGAAGAAAGCTTGTTACGATGCCCCATAGGATGTTACTCTAAGATCTACTGAAGTGGTTTGTCTATGGGAATATCTAGAAGCTATCAAACTCCAAAACTCTATCCTTAAGTAAAAATCTAGATTGAATTGGCTGAAAGATGGGGACTCAAATACTAAGTTTTTTCACACATCTTTACTAGCTCGAAGGAATACTAATAGAATTTCTATGTTCCTAAACCACCGGGGACGCGAGTATACAAAGTGGATACACTTACAAGAACTTTCTAGGAACTAGCTATATTCTTCCAAAAAACTTGGGAAATTACGAGTAAACTATACTCTAAAGTTATGTTGGAATTTTTCGTTTCCTCAAAGATGCTCCAAGAAATGAACCATACTTACATATGCTTGGTTCTTAAAAAACACAACCCTCAAAGTATGAATGACTTCAGACCAATTTCTTGCTGTAACATAATCTATAAAGTCATTTCTGAACTTCTTGCTGAGAGACTCAAGCTGGCTATTTCTAACATCATCAATCCTGCTTAGGGGCATTCATTCCTGAGTGGAATATTAGGGATAATATACATCTTCTACCAGAACTGATGAAGGATTACAATCCTGGAAAAAAATGTCAAAATTTGTTTAATAAAAGTTGATTTTTTAAGGCTTTTGACAATGTAAGTTGGAGATTCATTTGTATTTGTCTTGAGACTGTGAAGCTGCCATCTAGATTTATTGATTGGATCATGTCATGTATCCAATCTCCCTCTCTGAGTATTCTTATGAATGAGGTTCCTACCAAACCGTTTAAGGTTGCTAACGGTATTCGCCAAAGGGATCCATTGTCTCCTTATTTATTTACTCTTATTATGGAAGGCTTTTAGCGATTGACAAGTAAACCGATCTCTTGCAACAGGAGTTTCCAATTCCATTACAAATATTATGCTCTCAATCTTACACACCTTATGTATGCTGATGACCTATTGATCCTTTGTGGAACTGATATGCATTCCAGTTCTATATGATGCATGCTTTGAAATTACTTGTTGATTGGTCAGCTTTAAATCATAACCCTGAGAAGAGTTGTTTGTATCTCTCAGCTGATTGAGAAATATTATGGAAGTTCAGACTATGGTTGGGCTAAATGTTCATTATACGCCATTCTATTATTTGGGAGTCCTGATCCTTCTACTAAACCAAGGCTTTATGATTGTTTACCCCTTATAGAAAGGATAAAGTCAAGAATGAATGCTTGGAAAAATAGGTTTGCTTTCTATGTTACTAGGTTAACACTTACCATCTTTGTATTAAACAGCTTTCATCTATATTGAACTGCTCACATAGCATTACTTAGAAAAGTTCTTAAAGAGGTTGACAGAATCTTGAAAGCTTTCCTATGGTCTGGTAGAACTGATAATCCTAAGAATGCCAAGATAAAATGGAGTGAGGTTGCCATACTAAAAGATTTGGAGGACTACGGATTATTTCTATTTCTACTATGCAAAAAGGTCTTAATGTGCAAAAGGCTTTGGTGGTTATACACTAACCATAATGTACTCTGGGTCAAGTGAATACATGAGTTTCACCTAAAAAATGCGAATTTTTTTGGTAAGCTTCTTGTTCTAGGGAGTTCTCATGGATTCTTATTTAAATGATGAAGCTGCATGATTTGGTTTATCCATGTATTAAACACAAGATTGGCAATGGAGACAGAACTTGGGTTGGGTATGATAATTGGTTGGACTCGAGCCCTATTATCCTCAATCCTCAGGTACATCACTTAAGAAGCAGAATTTCTCTCAATCTTAAAGTATCATCTTTGATCTATAATGGTCATTGGAGAGGGAATTTTAGAGGTTTTGACACTTTGACTCAATTCTTCCCGCAACTAGATAATGAGCTATTAGATGATACAATCATTTAGACCCCTAATCCAAGTGGCAAATTCTCAAATAAACCATATCATCAGCTGCTAGCAAGAGGTTTAACTAAGGCACCTAGCTTGGTCTTCATTTTTATGGCATAATTCCTTTCAACGGAAAGCCTCTTTTATTTCTTGGCTTGCTATTAAAAACAAATTGAGAACTAAAAGCCAATGGCATACTGAGGATACTACTTGTACTCTATGTAAAATGGAAATGGAGGATAGGGATCACCTCTTTTTTCTCTATAGTTTCTCAAAGCAGTCTGGAGCAGGATCTTATATATGACACCTGGTAACGACAATACTTATACTTGGGAACAATCTCTGAACGGGTGGGTTCATTAGAAACTCAAAGAAGGGTAAGCCTAACGCAATTCTATACAAAGTTGTATTCACTTCTATCATTTACTTCCTCTAAAGGGAGAGGAACTCTTATAGGCTTACTAACCGGGAAGAAGGGAAATATCAGTTAACTGACAGGCTCATTAATTGGATTAGATCCGTATTAATTGCTAAAAATCTATATCTCACTCTCTCTCTTTACATGAAAAGTATATGGAATCTTTAATGTGGTTTTATGATGTTGTTATAATTAGTTAATTTTCTTTACTTATTATACATGTATGTATAGTTTCAATTTGAACTCAACGTAATGTTGTTTTAATTTTGTCTATAGATGGTACAATATTTATTTTTCAAAAAAAACTCTGAAGAATATATATATATATATATATATGTATGTATGTATATATTGAGAAAATAATTCAACCACTTGATCTATTTCGTTTTCATGTTTTATGATAACTAGAAAGCATTTTTATAACATTTTAATTTCATTAGTAGAGGTTATTTATAATGATAAATAATATATGTTTTATATTGTATTGTATTATATTATAGGGTTAACTATATAAAAAGGCCCAAACTTTCGTCAATTTTTCAATTATAGCCTAAACTTTAAAAAGTAGCAATAAAATGCCTAAACTTTCAAAATTTTTAACTCTAGCCCGAATTTCAAAAAGTAGCAATAAAATACTCAAACTTTCAATTTTTTTCATTTTTAGCCCACGTTAGTGTTTTCTTTAAGTTTTAAAATGACCTAAATTAGATTACACAGCTCCGACAACCTTACTGATTCAATATGCTGTAATGCGAGAGTAGTTTGGGGCGTTAGAAGAACAAACATAAAACAAATGGCTAAGAGCATCGGGAGAACAACAGATAACATCCGGCTAGAATTAAAGAAAATTGAAAGTTTGAACATTTTATTGTCACTTTTTGAAGTTTGGGCAAGAATTGGAAAAAATTGAAAGTTTGGGCATTTTATTGCTACTTTTTAAAGTTCGAGCTATAATTAAAAAATTGACAAAAGTTTGGGTTTTTTTTGGCAATTAACCCTATATTATATTGTAGATTCTTGTAGAAATATATGTGTTAGCATTCTATAATTATGTCAAAATTGAATAATAATATATGATCATATCAAAATCTTTTATTTATTCTAAAGTCATTTTCATTTTATATAGTTACGTTCATCATCAATATTTCTATAAGGGCAATCTTTTTTATGATTTTTCTTTTCAAAACCACCTTATCCCAATGTAAAATAGAGATCAAAACGTTTTTGTTTTCCCCGAGTCCTTACGAAAGAGAAAGCCTATAAATGTTGAGAATAAGCCTTTAATGTTATATTATATTGCAAATGAAATAAAAAGATCTTTATCCAAAAAAAGGATATATTAGTGTTTAATATACTAATATTCTAAATTTGAATCATAAAATTTTTGTAAGGTATTATCATGATCTTACTTTTTTTATTACTTTAAGCAATATGGAATTCCTATTTAAAGAAAATGTAAAATGTGGTTAACAGAAATCGCAATATAGAAATGTTATTACCTTAAAAAAATAATCGTGTTATGATTTTTCATATATAGAAATGTTATTTAGAGAAGTAAGGGTATCTCTTGACTTATTAATATCCAAACTTTTAGGTATATGAGTAAAGACAAATTCTACCAATTGGATCCTTATCTCGAGGAGGAGGAGGAGGAGGAGGAGGAGGAGAAGAAGGGATGGCAATTCTTGGCATGGGCTTAAATTTAGATGTTTTCAATGGGCCAGCTCATGAGCCAAGCTCAGGCCTAGGCCCAGACTGACTCGAGACCTAATAATTCTAAGCGAAACAATATCATTTTACTTAAAAGAATTGAGCCTCGAGTAAGCATAGGCCTGGGCAACCCAAATCTGGACCTAATTAAAAAAAAGTTTTTCTATAATTTTAATTTTAAAAAATTGGGGAGGGGGTTGGCCATGGGTCAGCCCATTGCCATCCCTAAGTAGGACAAGAAGAAGAAGAAGAAGGAATCACACCCTTTAATCTTTCTCATTTACTTACTGGTCCAGTTGTCGAAGCCTCCAAAATAATTATGATTCTCTAAACTTCTTGTAGTAGTCGTGGAGCTAGGTCGAATTCTAAGAGAACTAGACAGTAGTTTCTTAATTTCAAGTAATGAAATAAACAGGGGAGGGGGTTTGATTAAGTAACCAATTAACTAAAATTAATAAGAAATCAAATTAAATCAACTGAATATAAAAGTAAGAAAGTCAAGATTACCAAACTTCGATTCAAGGGAAAAATCACATCTAATTGTAACATTGATCATTGGTTTAAAAAGAACATTTTCACAATTCAAGCAGTTAGTCCGAAACATGTTAGGATAGCTGTAATAAGTCTCAAAATTTCTTAAATTAATTGGTTTAAACCCAGCATCCAAATCAAAACTTATCATCTATTGACTAGGTGTGATAGCATTCCATATCAAATAAATAATAGCAATAAACTCCGTGAAAAAGACTAATCCTAAATTAAATAATTGAGATAGCTGCAACTATTAAATTTAGTTTTCTTGTTTATCATAAGTTAAATATGGAAATTCATAAATAATGTATTTGCTACTTGTACCAATCTTTCATGCCAATTACGAATCATCGAATTCTTGGATAGTGATAGAATAATCAATATTAAATTAAATTGTCAGATTAATCGAGTATTAATCATTCATAAAATATGAGAACTCAAAACAAGAAATAATTGAATTAAAACTTGAATAAAAGGTTTAGAACACAAAACCTCACAAAGTGATAACTAAAATATCGAATCCCCTTGAATTAGAATAACTGAGTTTAGCCACACATGACTTTTGCTCCAATAACAAAAATAGAAGAAAGATAAAGAATTGCGAAAAAACTAAAAAGAGAGAACCTCTTTTTGTTATGAGGAACATCCCTTTTATAGGGTTTTCTGATCTAATCCTAATCTAATTCTAACTTTCAAAGATGTCTATCTAAAACAAATTCAAATTCCTACATGATAAGGATAGATGGAAGTTTCCCAGTTAAACTCCAACTCTTCAAATGATCAGCATTATCCATTGTAACAATCTCTTCATTTCATCCAAAATTAGTGATTATCATCAATAGAGTCCCAATTTGATGCAATATCTACTTTTCATCTTCTAAAACAAAACAAACATTAATTTTAAATTTTAAGCACCAAAATAAATTCAAAACAAAGGAGCTAATATCAAATAATATGTCAACATAAGATCTTATCAAATTCCCCCACATCGAACTTTTGCTTTTCCTCAAGCATACAACAATTCAATATATTAATCATCTTCACAACAACCTCTCATCTCCTTTCATGTCATCCAAAAATATCCAAAAGCTAATTCACATTTAAGGGTTAACATAAAATAACAATCGAGGGAATAAGCACTTATAGGACACATTGTCAAAACATAGCTTCTCATCAATTCCATCAAAATCAAATGAACAAGACTTGACACTTTTATAAGGATTTCACTTTATGCGCTCAAAGTGTTTAGGGTTCATTAAACTCTCAAATCAAAACGTAGCACGTTATTCCATAAGCTTGCTCAAGAATCACATCTCCACCATTGAACTAAATGATCTTAATGCATAAATCAAAGGGACTTTATAAGGGTTGTAACGTGGCTTAGGTAAGGTATGACAAGAAGAAGCTTTTTGGCTAAATAAATTGAAGGGAATCATTCGAACTTATCCACACAAGTTTCAACTTAAATCAAAATTCACTTGATTCAGATAACACCTTTTTCAATCACTTTTTTCTTTTCTTTTCTTTTTTTCTTTTTTCTTTTTTTAACAAAATATCAAAGAGGAGATTTTGCTGTTTATATATATATATATAATCAAAACAATGTAACTTGAATTATCTAATTTACTTTTCACAAAAATATACAAAATCCTATGCAAATAAGTTGATACAATTCCTTCAATTTAGGGGTTTAAAATCATTAAGGATATCATCAACAAAAAGGACAAATTTGGCTTGTAACAAGGTTATTAGCAAGAAAAGAAAGGGTAAGGCTCAAATTGTTTTTCTAGGGATAAAAATTAAAGTAGACTTGTTAGGTCAAATATGGTTATCCTAAATGCGCTTATCATCTTTATACACAAATTCATCAAAAACATGGCCTCAACACGTATTCAAAAGCAAGTTATAGTATAAACAAGCTTTGTTTGATAACACACAATAAAAAAATATATATGAGCACATATGAGATGAATGCACTTAGGTTCAAAGCTCACATACGTGTCAAAAATGCATTAAGTCTTGCACACTTTCATTCAATAACATCATTGAGATACTTAAAATAATTTAATGAAAATACTAATCATGCTTGTCTTTCTCATGTATTAGATCTTAAACCAAAAATGTATCATAACTTAAGAATTATTCATGAACAACAATCAGAAAATTATGAAGCTATCATGAGGAATAATTAATATATAAATCAACATATCATGAGTCCAAGCATAAATCACAATGTTCATCATAATATAAACATTCGCTCCCGCACACCCAAATCATACATTGTCTTTAATGTATGCATAAGATACTCACAGCTTAACAAAAATAATCAAAGAAAATAAATAATAGAGGACTCCTCTGAGGTGTGAACTTCAGAAAGGAGATGTGCTATGGAGGTGTGACTATTGTTGGACTGCTTGTTTGGGTTTGTGGTGAGGGTGAGAAGTTGTTAACTGTTCAGGTTAATGGAGAATTGTACGAGGCGGGCAGCTGTGTGATGTTCTTCTTGTTGGTCTGCCAAAGGAGAAACAAGCAGATTAAGGTTGTAGGGGTTCCTTTTTTTAAAATATTAAATTAAAAAATAAAAATAAAAATTGTTAAAAACATTTAAATAAAGAAAGACATTGAATAATTAAATGAGAGATTAAAAAATTAAAAAAATTCAAAACACTAAATCACGTAAGGTGAGATCTCGCCTTATGAGATTTAGTAGTCTGAATTTTAAGGTCTTCACTCCAGAACACTAAATTACATAAGACGAGATCTCGCCTTATGAGATTTAGTAGTCTGGAATTTAAAGACCCTCTTTTTTTTAAGCCAATAAATTTATGTTTCAAAAGCAATCTCATGCAAGCTATATATAAAGAAAACAAAATAAAACAAAACTGTCATATATTGGGTTGCCTCCTGAAAAGCACAATTATTTAACATTGTTATGCTTGACGTGGCTTTTTCCTTTCCAACTTCTATGTAATTGCAGTTTTGTACTCTTTAAGTAGTGCTACTAGTCCTTCCTTTTGCTCTTTAGTCAACCTTTTTGAAATGATTGTAGGTAATGATTTCCCATCACTTAAATAGACATACTTTGGACAATCAGGTAACACCTTCAATTCTATCTTCGAAGTCTGCAAAATAAAAGGTAAGATTTTCTTGTGAGTTATAATAAGTTCACCATTCAAAGTTCTCGAATCTATTAGCATTGCTGATAATGATTCTACAACTTCACAAGTTTCATTAATTTGCCCATTCACTTCCGATTTAGCCTTACACTCCAACTCATCTTCAACACTTTCTTCTTTAAACATATCCTGCATATTGCTTTAAAAATATTGAACTTTACTATCTCTCCATCAAACTCTACAAAAAGAGTACCCTCGTGCACATTGATTATTGTCTTAGCCGTCTTCATAAACAACCTACACAACAAAATTGAAGCTGAATGTTCAACACTATCTCCGTCCATTTTCAAAATGTAAAAATCCATTGGAAATACCAAACCATTAACTTGGACTAAAACATCTTCTATAACACCAATAGGATGCACATATGAACGATTAGTTAGTTGAATAATCACATTAGTTTCTTGCAAAGAATTCAGATTTAAAGCTCTATAAATTAAGTATGGCATGACATTAATAGATGCATCTAAGTCTAGCATGACACGCTCAATTTTCTTATTAACAATAACACACGGAAGTGTAAACATATATAGATCTTTGCATTTTTCCGATAATTTCCTATTTATCACAGCTGATACATTCTTTCCCAAAATTATTCTCTGCTTTTTCTTCAACTTTCTTTTATTTTTGCGTAGCTCCTTCAATAATTTTGCATAGTTCGGAACTTACTTGATGGCTTCAAGAAGTAGTATATTGATTTCCACCTTTTTGAAAGTTTCTAAGATCTCTCTTTCATACTCGTCATCTTTTGGTTTAGCCAACCTGCTAGGAAAAGGAGGTAAACGTGCATAATTGATATTGACGAAGATGAATCATTTTTTACCTTTGTTGATTCTTGAGTTGGAAGTTCTTCCTTATTTTCTCCATCATCATGTTTTTCTACCTCCATTGGTAAAGAAGTTCCATATTGAATTTCCTTACCACTTCTCAAAATCATTGCAGTCACATTCTCCTTAGGATTCACCATCGTTTAGGAGGGTAACTTTCCTGATGCTTGCACTTCCAATTTACTTATCGAGGTGGCTAATTGAGTGATTTGATTTCCTAAGTTTTGAAGGCTTGTCCTTATTTCCTGTTGAAATTGTTGGATGTTAGTGACAAGTACCTTAACAATTTCATTTAAAGACATACTTGATTTTGAAGATTGAGGTTGGGCATCTATAGAGGCTTGAGGTTGTCTATTAAAATTGTAAGGTTGGTAACTTTGCTTCCCTCCTTAATTTCCATAGCTCAAGTTTGGATGATCCCTCTATCCTGGATTGTCGTGATTGGAATATAGGTCATATTTTCGTTAGGTTAGCCAGGAAATCCCCTTATTGCATTAGCTTCTTGAAGAGAGTCTTGTTGCAATGTAGGGCACATATCCGTAAGATGTCCAGAAAATGAGCATATTCCGCACACTCTTGTCGAGTCAATTGACGAATTAGAGCAGTCAAATCTGAAATTTTATCCTCAAGGTGTATGTTACTTACCTCATTCACACGCTTAACTGCTCAATCCATCCTTGTTTTAAATTGTTAAGAATTTTCAGCCATAATTGATATCAATTGTTTGGCTGCCTCAGGTGTTTTGTTTACCAAAGCTCCTCCACTAACTACATCAACCATACTTCGATCCATTGGCAATAATCCTTCATAAAAGTACTGAATCAGAAGTTGATCAGGAATTTGATGATCATTATAAGAAAATAACACATTATTGATGAAAAATTACCAGCGGAAAACATTTCGTAGTAAATTACCAACAGAAATTGATTTTTTAGCGGTAAATTTGTCAAAAAATTTGTTTTTTGCGTCCTCTAAAATATCCGTCAGTAAATGTGGAGGGAAATTATCCTCTTGACTTTTCCAATGGAATATAGCGATGGAAAAGTAAAGTCCGTTGTAAAAGTAGGTGGCAATGGCTGGCAAGAAAAATAAACATCTTGAATACCGACAAAACTACAGTTTCTTCGGTAACTGTCGAATTGTTCATAAATTAAAACGGTTTTAACTCCCCTGAAGCCTCACTTTCTCCCTCCCCTCTATTATTTTCTCCCTTATTGCCACCATCAATGTCATTAGTCCTCTTCCTCCCAATCTTCCACCGTCAATTTTTGCTTCCTTTAGTCCATCGTGCATCATTTTCAGGTAACAAAACTATTGAGTTTATTTTTTCTCCAAAAAACGAAGGTGTTAAATGTTTATATATATGACCGTGGGTGGGTCGATGGGTTTTGTTTGGATGTGTTAAACCAAACGATTTATGCATTTTTACGTTGAATTATTAGTTCATTTGTTGTTTGAATGTGTTGTTGTTGGTAAATAATGAAAAAATACAGTTGTTTTGTTATTAGTTAGAGATAATTCAGGTTGCCTATTTGATGAAATGTCTCTTAGGAATGTTTGGGAGACTTGGTTAATACCTAAACTTGGTTAATGCCTTGGAATCTAAAGAAATTGCCTAGAGTAGTTACATAAGACTTGAAACAGAAAATGAACAATTATATAGAAGGTACTTTGAAAATATAACTAGTCATCGTAATTAGGATTAGTAAACCTAAAGTCAATTTGAAGGAGTTAATATAGAAAAAGGAGTTAATATATAAAAAGTGGTAGCTCTCATCTACTCTTAGATTTACTTATATACATAGTAACTATCGAAGAAGTAGCTAATTTATCAATCTAAAAGAAGTAGTTAATTTATACCAATGATCAAGTGGAAGAGTTAGTTATAGATAAGGAAGTGCAAAAAGTCAAAGCATAAGGCTTTGGGGTATTGAAAGGCTATCCGTGAACTACTCTTTCCCAAATTCCAACAAAGTATGAAGACTTTTTGGCCCTTCTTCTTAACAAGAATTGGTATACTTCTAAGTTGATATTCAATTAGCTAGCTAGTTCTGAAAATGATGTATTATTTTACATGAAGTTGTGATTCATGTGTTATGTCTGGTACCTTTCAATACTTTCTTATATTTGACGCTTACAAATGATGCTTTTTTTCATTTTCTTTTTTCCCCTTCTCCATATGATATATGGTAGGAGTAGAGTGAGTTGTTGATTATAGTATATTCACGTTTAATTTTATTATTATCAAAGGTCAAACAATAAAAAGGATTGTAATCTAATGATTAAGTGATTTTACTTTCCTATTACGTTAATAAATTGAGTAGTTATGTTAAATATGCTATCAATTTAGTAATTTATCAAATAGACCATAATTTTCATTTTATAATATTATATACCGTTATTTATATAAAAAATACACGCATATGTATTTTATTATAATACTGTTAGTGACATAAGTTAATAGAGATCAAATGACATTAATCATCTTATTCAAAATATTTTTTTAGATAAAGTTCATTGCATAAAAAGAAAAATAATAGTTGTTTGCTATTATGAGAACGTGTTGAAACTCAAATATAAAACTAGATTCAAATTTTAATTTCTTTGTCTAAACTTGATAAAGTTGGATATTCCTTTAAGTTTTGAAATGTATGTTGCATTTTATTTAATAATAACGATGTATTGGTTTCGTGATGGTTTATACAAATTAAAGTTTGATGACCTTTTTGTCAAGACTTTGTTGGTATTGCATTAAATGTTGGTATTAAACATAGTTTAGTAGAAGAAGTGTAGCTCATTTATGACATAAACATCTAAGTAACATATCTAAAGAAAGAGTACAAAGATTGTAAAGAATGAAATCATTCTAATTTAGATTTTACTTATTTTAGTAAATATGTGCATGGTATTATGAGAAAACATATAAGGCAGATAATTAAGAAAACAAACACAAAAAGCACACAACACCTTGAACTTTTATATATTTTGATATATATGGGCCTTTTGATGGTTAATCTTTTAGTGAGAAAAATTATTATATCACTTTTATTAATGATTTTACATTATGGATATGTCTAATTGCTATATGAGAAATCATAATCAATAAATGCCTTAGAGGCGTTTATTAATGAGGGTTAAAATATACTTAGACCAAAAAGTGAAAGTTGTTAGGTCTTATAAACGTGGTAAATTTTGTGGACGGTAAAATGAAATCGGACAATGTTTTGACCTATTTGTTAAATTCTTAAAAAAGCATAATGTATGTACTTAATGTTCGTCACACTAAAATACAATAGTATTGCATAAAGGCATAAGCATGCTTTAATGGAATTGGTTAAGAGCATATTGAGTTATTCTTATCTTTCCTTATCATTATAGATATATGCTTTGGAAATTACCTTATGTTTATTAAAAATGATTCCTACACTACGAGAAAATTAGGAATTAGTAACGGATTTTTATTAAAAATATCATAACATTAATTTTTAACATTACTCCCACTAAAAGTCCACATATTTCTATTTCAAAATAAACAATATTATTTTCTGATTTGCTTGCTTTAATATATTAAAAATATAACAAAACTATTGAACAAGTGTATTATATTAAATAAAAAATATTCTTTTTCATAGGCCCTATATTATGCTGAAGAGTGTCGCTCATCCTTCTTTTTTATAGTCTGAAGTTGTCCGTTCATCCAGGTAAGTCGTCCAACTAATGTCTACCATATGTATTGCTTTAATAATACGATTATGATACATTTAGGTTTTGTGTGAATGCAAAGGAGGTCTTATTTTTGTGTTGTTGTTTAGAATATTCTTATAATCATTGATGAGTTTTTATGTTCTTCTTTAATAGCCTAAGTATTTACTGTATGTGGAATGAGTTTGAGATCTTATGGATGATTTAAGGCATTAATAACCCCTAGGACAGTATATAGGTTGAAAAGCCGTGATGCAGCTCCCATGCGGCTTATCGGTGAAAATTTTCACGAGCTTAGGAATCACAGCAAGAACTTGCTTTCTTAATTCACAGGTGTAAACAATGTCACATACCATATTATTGAAATCAATTGTAGGTGATTAATTCAAATATAAATACTTCAACTTCAATGTGATTAATGCAAACTTAGTATTAACACAAGAAACTCATATGTTTAATAGACACGACAGTTCTTTGCATAATAAACCCCTAGGATAGTATATAGGTTGGAAACTCATGATGCAGCTCCTGTGAGGCTTATCGGTGAAAATTCCACGAGCCTAGGAGTCAGAACAGGAACTTGTTTTCTTGATTCACAGGTGTAAACAATGTCACGTATCATAGTATTGAAATCAATTGTAGGTGATTAATTCAAACATAAATACTTTAACTTCAATGTGATTAATGCAAACTTAGTATTAACACAAAAAATTCATACGTTTAATAGACAAGATAGTTCTTTGCATAATAAATCCCTAGGACGGTATATAGGCTGGAAACCCGTGATGCAGCTCCCGTGAGGCTTATTGGTGATGTAACACCCCACTCCCGCCTGACA
>JANQAP020000001.1:308741-323360 GCA_026874005.2 Erythroxylum coriaceum
GGCTATTAGTGTGACTTCACAGCCTTCCAAGACAAACTTGTCTTGGCCTTTTAGAAAAGCATCTAAATTGTCACCATATAATTAGACCCATTCGTGATTTCTCTTTAATGTCTGAATGTTGAAGGAGGGCCGCCTCACCAATAATAATCATTGAATCCATCTTTACGTTATGCCAAACTTAAGCCATACTCATCCCTAATAATTGAACCTCCTTTTTCACTTTCTCCCATCTTTAATTGTGAGAGATGAGACAATCATAAGCCAAGCAATTGGAACATTTCATCTATCACATGCCTTTAATCCTTTTTGGTATTAAAGTGAGACTCAATAAGATATTAAATTGATTCAACTCGGCTCATTTTAAAAAAACCTTCATAAATAACCTCTCGATCGAGCATATCGTATAGAGCTTGTCTAGTGCGGAGCATCCGATTAGCGTGATTTGCAGGCTATTGCATCAATCCAGAAATTTATTCAATACGTGATGGGGTTGAATTCCTAACTCATTAGATTTCAGTTAGAGTCCAATCAAGAGCTCGTTGGATCAAATTCAAAGTACTAAACTTGATTGCCTTCTCCAAAATTAATTAGTCCCTTGACTTAGTGGCTTAATTTGCGCATTAGTCGAACCACAGTTAAGTGGATGAGCGGAAGATTCGTTAAACGTGGGAAAAAGCAAATTCCCCTTCTTTCTCTTCTAGGCTAGTAGTGTTTGTATGTGTGCGTGCTTTGGAAATTAATTAGGACAATCGATGAAAATTATGTGAGCACTGAGTGTGACCTAACAACTACTAAACTACTTTTCTTGTGCATAGAAAACCACATGAATATGTTCCCAAGTTTCTAAAGATCCTCCTTTTGTTTTTACCTTGAGACGGCTATTCCATAATATCAATGTGTGCAACTATAATCAAAGTCAAACTCAAAGAAAATTATCCTTTTGTAAAAAAGATTTGTATTCAAATGTCACCTAATTTATTGTTAAGTTGAATTTGTCAATTACCATATTAAGTAATTTATTTAATTTATATAATTTTTTGGTGTGTAATTTACAAATTATATATATATACAATGATAACTGCTTATCATTGTATATATATATAATTTGTATATATATATATAACTGCTTAAATGACAATGACATAGGCCTTGTTTGAAAACAGCGGATTGCATTAGTTGTTAATTGATTATATCAGTGGTTAGCTAATAGTTGATTACATCAGTTAATTTGACCATCGGATAACATTAGTTATTTATCAAAGATGCTTGGTAAAATTAGCTACTTAGTATTAACTATTGATGTGTAAAATGACTTATGAGGGTATAATTTTTAAAAAATTATAAGGACACGAATATTATATTTCTTAGTATTTCGTTGAATATTCATATAACAATTTAGATTTTTTATATTTAATTTTACAAAAATTAAGTTTATAACTTTAATAAAAAACATAATAATAATAATATTATTATTATTAGTCCAAAATTATATTATTATTATTATTAGTCCAAAATTAAATTATCTATTAATATGAATGATGCAGCGAACTACATTATATTAACATTTTTCATATAATATGTATTAATTTTATTATTTAATAAATTAAAGTATCTATAATTATAGTATGATATAGATACGATATATAGTAGTTATATACTAAAAATATTAATTTGACGTGATTTTTTATGTTCAAAAATTTAATATTATGATACTTTTAAATGTAAATTAATATTATAAAATTAAATAAAGATTAAAAATTTTAATTAACCCTTTTATTATATTATTCCAAATTTCAATACGATAAAAAAAAGTCAAATTTAAAAACACACAGAGCAAAAATAGAGAATAAAGTGAAGAGCAATACTTTTATTAATCAAACAACTAACTTCAAAAATTTCTCTTATTGAGTTTTTAAAAATCAACTTATTGAAATTAAATAAGCTAACTAATAAATTATTCATCAAATTCATTTAAAATGTTCAACAAAAACAAAACTAACTTTTAGTCGATTAAAATAAAAAGCTGACAAAGTTGCTTTCCCAAATACATTCATAACCTCACAAAACGACTTATTTAACCAAAACAAAAGTCCAGTGGCCCCGGTTCCACGTCCACCAAGTAGGTGTGAGCGTGTCAGGACTCAGGTCATGGGTGCACACACCACCATCTGCAAACTCAGCTTACAGATCTTGCTTAAGAGACAAATGTCAATTATAGCATACAGCTTTGCCCCACTCCTAGTAACTATCATAAGTTGGATTATTGTGAAATGTCGTAGGTGAGCAGTCTTAGCATTGGATATCGTAATCTTAATATTAGTTTTAATAATTAATTGTGTTATAATTAATGTATGTTAATTTATAAATTAAATATTAATATTAAAATAACTAATTAGCTTAAGTCAACAGAAATATCAACTCACCTTCCAGCAAACATTTTCAATTGGAAAATGAACATTTAGATCCAAACTGTCAATGGAAATTTCCCGGCGAAAATTTGCTGATTCTCAACGTAGATTTTACTCAAAATAGATAATTACTCAATTTCATACTAAAACTCGAGGAAATGTGAACAAGTGAGCAAACAAAGCTCTGAAAGTTCGTCCCTTGGACGGCTCTTACAGCACCAGAAAACCCAGAGGACCTTGGGAACAACAAAACTAAGCTTAAGCTCATCTCATCCCTCAAAACATCTCCTTTTCTCTCTCAACAGATCAAAACAAGCAAACCAATCCCAGGAAACCCATTACAGGTCCTGAGAATTTTTATAACTTAGTAGTAATAATTCAACTAAATTTTCCTATCTGCAAAACTTATGGGCACACAATATTGAGAGGTTGTTGCTGTTGTTGATGATGATGGAAATCATCCAAATAACCAAACTCTTCATTTCCAAATTCGAAGTCATAATCAGGAAGCTCACTTGGTAATAGTAATGGTTCAGTACCATCCAATCCACAGATATCTAGATCATCAATTCCACCATAGTCACCTGTTAGCCTCCCAAACTCATCAATCAAGCTACTGAAATCGAACCCAAAGTTAAGATCTTTCTCAATTTCAGATGGGTTGCTGATAAAACTCAGATCAGGATTCTTAAGATCTTCCACAGGATAACCAGATGCAGATGTACCCGAGAATGGTGAAGTATGTGAAAAAGTGCTTTCACTATCATCAGATGCAGTCTCCTTCTTCGTATTGTTCTCTGAATCTGCAGGAGAAGAAGAAGAAGACAACACGTTCTGGCTCTTCTCGGAGGCTACCATGGCCTCGTACTCTCGCTTCTTTGCCTCGTAGGCTTGTGCAGCCTCTTCAAGAGTGTTGTAAGTACCCAACCATTGCCTCACTTTGGTCACCGGATTTCTAATCTCCGCAGCCCATTTACCCCACTTGCGTTGCCTCACACCAACGGGCTTCTTTGGAGCTGCTTCAATGGCGGATGCGAGAACGGGGGTTTTAGCCAAAACCCTTCTCTTCTTGTTGCGGTTTTTGCCACTGCCGTTACTGTCTTGAGAGGAACTCTCAGGCTCAAGAGTCTTCGTCTCCGGAAAGACGACCGGAGGAAGACTGATTTCTCGCACAATCCGTTTGGTTTTCCTATCTCTGACGGATTCGTCATCACTTGAATCGTAGTCAGTAGCGTAAGGATCGTGATAAATCACACGAACTCTTCTCATCTTGAACTCCTCAACACAGGGTGTTCGATAATCTATGGGTTTTTGATAGGGTTTAGGATCTTGTTTCAAAGTTTGCCTTCTTGAAACCGACATTAGAAATTTATGTTTCCTTAAAAATTTCCCCCTAAACCCCTCCACAAAATTTCCTAAATCAAAACTGCAAAACTGGAGAAAAGCAATAAAGGAAAACAAAAACCAAAAAATAAACAGAGAATCTGAAGGTAAGTATCAAGTGAGATTATTTCCTATCAGAAACAGGAAAAGGTTGAAATATCTTTTTATGTGAAAATCCTCAAAGCACTCCAAACCAGAACAAGTCCTGCAAAAACCAAACAATACCAAGTTAAGTAAAACAAAAATACTGAAGGAAAAAACACAAATCCAGAAAAAGTTACCTTTTTGGTCTCAAACTCATCGAAACTGACGAGGAAGCGAGATTGAAGCTCCTCTGCACGCAGCAGAGAAACAATCGGAGAAAGCAAACGCAGAGAGCAACAGCTGAAGACGAAGAAGAAGAAGAAGAAGAAGAAGAAGAAGCTATAGTGACTATTGATGAACAAAACCAAAAGCAGAGCTGCACAGCCCCAGTCACAGTCAAATCAAAACCAGCCGTCATAAATCCACACAGAAGAAAGCAAGAAAAGCTCGAGGTGGGTCTTGGCTCTTTCTTCTTCTTCTTCTCTCTCGCTACCTTAAAAGAACAGAACCAAAAGGAAGACAATCGTAGATTTAGGCACTCCTACATATAATACTACCTTACGTCGAAGATCAAAAGAGATAAAAAGAGATCACAAATCTAAGGCTCAGATTCCTTCAGAAACCCATTAACTAAAATACGCAAATCTCCACGGAAAGTATTCAATTAGGTCTTACTTTGTGACTCGTCCACTGGCCCCCCTACCGCCACGCCAGAGTCTGTCTCACGCACGCTCTTCACTATCCCCTCTTTTATTCTATCGTCACCACCTAACCATTCCTTACCTTACTAAGCGGTCAAATTAAAAAGGTTAAAAGTAAATTAATGTCTTGACTTTTATGTTTTTTATTATTATTATAAAAGTAAAAAATAAATATCTCTTTTAAAATTCAAATAATTTTAATAAAAACAAATTATAGAAAATAATTAAATATTATTAATATAATAACTCAATTTTTAATTAAAATAAGGAATTTTTATAAAAATTATTCAAATTTTAAATTTCAAATTATAAGAAATTCTATTATCTTGCTTTAATTACATTTGGAAATGCACGCTGAGCTGGCACGTAGTTGGCAATTTAATGTACAATTATACTTATCTACTCCTTATGTCACGCACATCATGCCATCTACGGCTATCCCAGACGCTTAATTCACCCACTCTCTATCAGATATGCACCGTCACGTGGTCGTTAGTTCCACTCACAACAAAGGCGCGTGGGGAAGCCAGATTTGTTTCTTAGTTTGCAGCTTTATTTAGGGAAACGATGCGCCGCGAGTCGTCAGCGTACTTGACGCATAGTTTTTTGTATTGACTAATGCTTCTAACTTTAAGACATGATCTTATTCATATTTACATCTGTTGCCACTGAATGGAGAGAGGCCTCAGTGCGTCACTGACCGTCCTGGTGCACCTTCACTTATGGACTACCTAATAAACTCCTTTTACGACGTCGGTTTAATAATTGTAATTACCAAATACGGCATGTATTATTCATATTCATATTTCATTTTTATTTTTATATTTTTTAAAAGATTAAAATTTTCATTTTTTTAAGAGGAGCATGCACTGAACACGTGGATGTTGTTCACATCGGGAGAAGCAACGACCGATGTAACGGTCCGAAGCAATTTACACTCTCGTAAAAGTCTTCTGCAATAGTTTAAGAAGAGAAACCAAGCTTCTAGGCAAATTGTAATCGACCAAGTCACGTGACCAACAGCATTGAATTACTATCCCATATTATATTTAAAATATATTAATTATAAAATATAATAAAGACTTTTCTAAAATAATGGTCATAGCACGCAACATGGGTTTGACCGACCACCGCCTACGTTGTTACTTGTTATGGGGCAATGGTCCTGATTTTCCCGCCAAGTGGCCCCACTTTACCTGATTTTCCCGCCAAGAGCACCACGTACGTCAACTGACTGCTTGACAGGTGTTATTTCTAATGTAAGTGTGAGACAGCTGTTGGATGGTGTCTTCAAAAGTACAAGCAGTAGTAATTTCTCTACACTTTTTTACTCATTCCCATTTTTAACTTTTTATTATGAAAAAATATCAATTTTATTAGAAATTGGAGAGTACCATCAGGATGTGTGCAGTTTCACTAGAAAACAAGAGGACAAGGCACTAGGCAATTTCAGGGAAATCTTAAAAGCTTCCTGAGAGTAACTTGTTTTCCTGGAAAAGGATGAACATAAATCTTAAAGCCCATCTCTTCTCCTTCCTTGTCAACTAGAAAATGAAAATGAAAATGCAAAGGAAATTATTCAGAAACCTACTCAAGGTCAAGGACTTAGCCCCATTTTCCAGGAAATGACGAAGTTTTTCCCCACAGGAATATGCGGTCCATTAACGTCTACCATTACAATTGTCTTCTTGTCATCAACATCCTGAAGCTGATTATTATGTTCCAAAGTTGTAAACTCAATCTTTGAATCTCTAGTCACGGACTTCTCATCAAGCTTAAGACCAGATGGTTGTCCACTTCCACCCAATCCTAACACAGCTATCTTGTTAATAATCCAACCTTTGTCTAAAGCATATTGACCATACTCAACTTCTGACCACACCTTCACACTTCCCTGGCTAACAGTAGCATAGAAGTGAACATATGTTGAATACCCATTTCCCAGTTTCATTTCTGGAAGTTCATCATCATCAAGGAAAAGAGTTCCTTTAGCCTCACCATTGCTAGCTCCTGCTGGGAAAGTCACTATGAGGCTAAAAGGTGTCATTCTGGCTACCTTAGATAGCATTCCACCTTTCTGCATTGGTAAGATGGTGTTTTGGTACAGATGCACATTAACAACGTGTAATGGCGCATCCAAAGTCACGTATTTTCCCTCTTTCGATTCAATCGCTTGTGTCGTATCGAACATACTATACCAGGTACCTGGAGGAAATAATGCTTTAACCTCTGTTTTACCTTGATCAAGCACTGGAGATACCATCAGGCCGCTCCCTAGTAAAAACTGTGTGCTCAATCCGTAACACTCGGTGTAATTTGGGAACGAGAAGAAAAGAGGTCTCGCAATTGGGGCTCCACTGATGTGGGCCTCATAGTTCAATGTGTACAGATATGGAAGAAGTTTATACCTCATACCAAGAGCATTTCTAGCTGATTCGGCTACTGATTTCCATTGATAAAGCTCTTGTCTTGGGGAGTAGTAATTGGCATGATCCCTTGAGAATGGATAGAAAGCACCAAGCTCAATCCAACGATTACAGAGCTCTTCCGTGGGCGCAGGATAGAATCCACAGATGTCTGAACCAACCATTGGTACCCCGAATAAACCAAAGTTTAGCATAGTAGATATGGAATACTTCAAATCCTCCCAAGTGCCCTTATTGTCACCAGTCCAATGAGCAGCATATTTGCCTGATCCCACATATGTGGAACGTGTTAAAACGAATGGCCGTTTGCCCTGAATTCCCTGAAGGCCCTTGTGAGTAGCAATGGTCTGAGAGAATCCGTAAAGGCTATGAGCATCATACTCCAAAACTCCATTATAATGAACTGCACTGGTAGCTATAGTTTTATACCCTACTGGAACCTGCATTCCTGAAGCATTTATCTTGTATGGCGGTTCATCCCACCGTGTCTTGGTTATGTTCTTGCAATCCAGGCAACATATCCAGCCAGGTCCAGTTCCAGTTGGACATTGCTTACCCTTTGGGATCTTGCACAATCCGGAACAGAAGTTTGAAACCTCATTCATGTCAATCCATAAGCCATCAACAGGAACAAGCTCATGGAAACGACGAATTTCATCACCCCACCATTCAACTGTTTTTGGATTGAGAAAGTCGGGAAAGTTAACAGCTCCTGGCCAAACTTGGGCAAGGTAGGGCTCACCCTCATACTTGATGAACACATCATTAGAAATGCCTCGTTGATGTACACCATAAGAGGAATTCACAGAGATCCCTGGGTCGATAATGACAATGTATTTCATGCCAATGCTATGAATTTTATCAAGGAAAGGCAAAAGTTTATCACGAGGGTAGTTAGTGGGGTTAAGAGTGAAGTCCTTCTTGCCATTCATGTGATCATCGTCATTCCAGATGACATCAAGTGGGATCTGAGCCTTCTTGTAATTCTCAACTACATCTTCAACCACAGAGAGATTATGGTAACCCCATCTGCATTGGTGGAATCCTGTAAAATCATACGACCACGCCATGAGATTGAATGAAACATGAGAATCTATTTGGCACAAGGGAATTTATACGTTTATCGTCAGGTGACTCTTAAATTGACGCAAAGTTCTCATTAGCATAAATGTAAAACAATGGAATCTACTTTGGTAACTTTAAAATTTATAGTCAATGGCAAAACCTGAGGGTTGTATACCAATTAAACAACATGTTTTTATTTTCAATCCGAACTAGCTTATCAGGTAAGGACCAAAAGAAGGAGAAAAAGAGAACTTCGGTTCAGAATACTTGCATCCAGAACAGCTGGAACTTATCGTCAGTTTATGTACTTAACTGAAGTAGAGAATTCAAAGAAAGATAGCAACAATTTCCATTAGCATACATGCCATGCAAACCATGAGATATTGAGAGGGTGCCATGTTATTCAGAAAAGAATATAAATTTGACTCCTACCATAGCTAGTAACATCTACTAATTCATAGATTTTCTGACAAATTGGCTGTGCATAGTTGGTAGAACTTCATGGTTAATCCATAATGGTTGGCATCCAAGAAAGGACGAGAAGAAAGATAACAAGTCACAGGAAGATTTTAGCTCTAATGTACATATCCAATAGTCCCAACACTGAAAAATAGTGTTCAGTCTTGTCTCAACCGCTCATCTACCAACATAACAATTCCCACAATACAAGCTAACACCTTTTGAGAAAAATACAGGAACCCCAAAGGTTTGCAAATGGTAATGAAAGAAAAAAAGTTTATGGTCTTTTGTCGAATGTGGACCTTTAGAATACAGGTGTTTTAGACATAAAATGGTTCTTTTTTCTAGAGAATTGAAAATAAAGTTCATAAACGAGAACAGAACATAGAGGAACAATGTCAAGTCATTAGATACTGTTGATCTTTTTTCTAGAGAATTGAAAATAAAGTTCATAACGAGAACAGAACATAGAGGAACACTGTCATGTCATTAGATACTGAATCAACAATCATATGAACACATAAAGTTAGCAATCCGTTACTCCTACTACTGCAATTCCAGCTAAAGAAATGATTAAACAATAAGGAAAAGGACAAGATTAACGACAAAATAGAACTATTGAGACAAGACAGGGATCTAAAAGTTCCCATGTCAAACGGTGGCCTTCAATCAATACAACTAATAAAACAAATCAAGCGGATTATAAGACGGAAACAGAGGAAATGATACTGAAACAGAGGTAAAGAGGTTAAGAATGTAATGATCACCGAAAGCCCAGAAAGGCATTGGAGCTGGTCTTCCAATCAACTCCGTGTACTGTTCGACAACGTCCAAAGGTGTAGGACCTGCGAAGAAGTAGAAATCGAAAATTCCACCAATGACCTTGTATGTCAAAGAAGTTCCCCTGTAGAACACATCCATGCCATTGCTGTTCAGCAACAGAACAGCGTGAGCATAGGGTTTCCCATTCACGTTCCTGAGATCCATGTACATAGGATGTGATCCATACAAGTCCGTGTTGATGTTAAAGGCTGAGATATCCGTTGTATACAAAGTGTATGGATCTCCAGGATAGAGTTTGATTCCATGGGGCTGTGTGTTCTCTCCCAAACCGTACAGTGAAGCATCTTTAGGCAACTGTGTTGATATCTCCAAGTACTGGTCCTTAAACACCATTTCACCAAAATTATCGGACCCACTAGAGCTCGAATTGAAAAGGGTTTGCCCATTTGATTGTCTCTTCACTGCAAAACTAAATGGGTCCGGTCTGTAACTAAACAGTAGCTCAGAACCCGAGAACTCTTGAACCATAAGTGAGTTCTTTCTCAATCTCCCAATGCTTGGCTTCATCACTGGCGCTTTCTCTCTCGGCAAGAGATCGTACGGCACTTCCCATCTCTGCTTAGTCGCGTCAGTTATCTGAACCCTCAAACGATTCTGAGTTTCATGCCTGCAAAGGTTCAACGTACACAAACATGCTCTATTTTAGTTCTTTTATAACTTCTGATAAATAACCTCTTGAACCAAACTGACAAGCGAGAGAATAAAAAAAAAAGTTGCATACAAGAGAAAGACGCTTACTTGACGAAGAGCTGCAATAGTGGGATATCAGAACCATAAACATTGTTCGTCTTCTTGACTTGAAGGTGACCCAGTAAGCCACCATCAGAAGTCTCTTCAATGGAGATCAACCGGTAACCTTGGCCAATCTTGGTGGCAGTAGCATATCTGACGGAGAAAAAAAGGAAAATATAGATAACAAGAGAAGGTATAAAAACAGAAGAAGAAGAAGACATTGGTCACTCAACAGAGAGACTAAAGAACAACTAAACACCGTAGTCTAAGGAAGAAGAAGACATTGGTCACTCAACAGAGAGACTAAAGAACAACTAAACACCGTAGTCTAAGGAGCATTGAGTGTAAGTATATATATATATAGATAGTGTGTAGAAACTATATAAGATAGAAACAGATAGAAGTTCTGGTAAAAGCTGGAACAAGAGTAAAAGACTCGTTTAAGACATGACATTCTTTTGAGTGTTCGTGTCTGAAAAGGAAGACATTAACTGATTCGTTAATGTGGAAATGTGAAGCTTAATGACTGAGTTTACCCAAAATACATATAATTACACTTATTAACATATTTATTCTTTTAATTAGTACGTCATAATGATGAATTTGTATTTAAAGAAATTGTGTTAAATATATATATATATATATATATACATCAGTGCATGCATGTGTTTCATTTAATGAACGAGACAACAAGCTCATACAAATTCGCTTAAGATGCTGGCTTTTGGATCGCTCACTAGCTCTGCAAGGTCTCCGCTTGCTTCTAAAGCATGGCCTGAGATCTCTTAAGCCGATTCTTTTGACTTTTGAGAGGATATCATTGAAGGGAACAGAGAAATGGTATCCATTGTTGGGATATATGACAGATCATAGGCATTTTTCGGTTTCTTCTTCAATCAGATTTCATGTCTTCATCTGGTTTTTTAAGGGTTTTGCTGTGAAGAAGACGATAGCATGAATATTTCCTTGGATACGAATGGTTTGACTATTCATACAGACTGTAACCCTAAATATTCACTAATACGGAGTTAATGACTCGTTACAAAAAATTAAATTCTGTCATAGTCTTGTAAGCCTATAAAAGTAAATTATTTGACCCGTTTAATCGTAAAAATTTTAAATCGTTTGATTTTTCAATCCGGTATAAATAAGTTTTTACGTGAATTTGTCTCGTAACAGAACTTGGTTCGATTATTTATAGACACTTGTCTTCTAATGAAATAGGATTATTAAATTTTATGTTTATGCATAATCCAAATAATACCAAAAAAATATTATTATTTATTAATATATTCCTAATTATACTGCACGACAAAGCATGGGATAAATCCAAAAATGATTTTCTGTCTCTTGCTCATAATTATAAGTAATTAACCTTGATTCCCGCCTCGATTAATTAATCTGTGAATTAAATAATAACATATATATTAATTTAATTTTAAACTAAGATGGGTCTAATTAAAACTGTAGTCAGTTTTATATTCCATCCAAGTCAAAAACATCCACACCGTACGCATGTAAATGATTTTGATAATTTTTAATTAACTTGTAAATATTCGAAATATAAGTTAAACTGGTATTAAATTAAATTAGTATTAAACTGTCATAAAATAAGTTTAAAATTAAATTATGATTAAAAATATATTCTCAATTTAATCATAACTCAAATTTTATCTATTAATATCGAATAAGTGTTAGGAGAATCACATCTCCTGTTTCGATTATAAAGTTCTTAATATATTTTATTAAATCCTATCCACATATTTATATAGACTCTATATAAATGTATGGATAAAATTTAATAAAATAAGGCTAAAACAAAAGATTTGGCGTATAGTTTAGGATACATAAGAGGCTTTTCTAGGAATTAGAAAAAGGAGTCTTAACTTCAGGGCGTAGGTGAGTTGGTAAGGGGCTCTCTTGGTTTAAGTGATGTCGTGAGTTCAAACCCTTCTCATATATGTAGTCATTTAAAATTTGAGACCAAAACTTTACCTTCTATAAGGGACTTATCCAACTCGAGCGTAGATTAGTATAAGTATGAACGGCTTAAAAATATCTTTACATAATTGGGACTCGAATAAGACACTTCGTAAGGAAAAAAAAAAAGAAAAAGGAGTCTCGGGTAAGCCTTGTGATGCGTGTGGAATTGGTAATTGGAATTGCATTAGTTTTGCATCGATATGCGCTCTAAAACGACAAAGAATCTCATGAAAAGCCGTTAATGATTATGCCCACTCTTCTCAATTAATAATCGGTTATGCTCTATCTCTTCTTAAAGGAATGGTTCATCGCATTAAGGTGACCACACTGGTCCATGCCTATCAAAATTGAACAACGACAAGAGGTAGTGATCTATAATGGTTACAGAAACCTCTTCTCTGGGCCGGAAGTAAACGTTAGCTATTTTTGGACCTAAATCTGTGGGTACCTAAAGTCCATCAAACTTCATTTTGTGTCTTTTTACAAATTATAAAAAATTCTTAACCTTTTATATTATAAAAAATAATAATTTAAATACAGAATAATATTTAGTTATTTAGTACTGATAATAAAATAAGTTTACAAAATTTTTTCACTAAAATTTTATATTAATATCAACTCTACATGTTTATATAAAACTATATACTTCTCTTAACTTTTTATAAAAATATATTTCTTATAAAATTATATAATCATGTTAACTCAATATTTTTATAAAAATACGATCAAAATATCAAATAATATTCAAATTTAACTACCTATTAAATTAATAATTCTCATTTCATCGCGATTAACTCATCTTTACCATTAAATTGAAAAGTAAACATAAATATTAAAAATATTAAGCTTCACAATAACTAAAATAACAAGAAATAACTATATATCAAAAGAAATCATTTTCTTTTCTATTAATTTCAAATTTTATCAATTATTTTTTAAAATTAAAATTAAAATTAAAACTAATTCACCTAATAACTGATATAATAATATTATTTAATATTAAATATGAGCCTATCAAAAAACAGCCTATTTATTACGTAAATATGAAGTTAAGGTATATTATTCAACTTTAGCTTGCTCACTCGGCAAAATTTAGGAAAGTACATTGAAATAGCCCCTTCTCAGATGCTAGTCAATCTCCCTGTTCAACAAACAGATGGAACCCTGACATTTGGTCAGGTCCGGTCATGAAAGCCTAACTGTGAAAAGCATGGCTTAGGATAGGTAGCTCTGTAAGCCCTAGTTTTCGTCCTCCTCCAAGCTGAATCATTCCCAGTTGCTAAGACCGGACAGACTAATGATCATGAAACATGCAAACGCACAGGACATTTCAGATTTCTTTTTTTCTGAAAATTTAAAAGGGCTGTAGCCAAATGCAAAGAAATGGAGTATATTATTATAAGTAGCCAAATACAAAGGAGCTTTAGTGTTCATACATAGAGATCTTGAGCACCTTTGTCGATCGATTATACAAAATAAAACTGATCTTTATATTTGGTTGAAGCTAAGTTTCACCGTTACATCAAACTGGGAACTAAGTCATTGGATCGGGAAAAACAAGGAAAGCTCTATCCGGTGTCTTTTGAAAAAACCTAGGATCGGTAAAACCCTCGAACTCATCTTTCATGTCCACACTGCATATCTCACATGACCCGGGAAGATTAAAAACTAAAAAACGTTAAACAAACGTTAAGTTATTCAGACATATATCGAGTTACAGATGGTCCTCTTTTGATTGTGGAACCAAGTTCAGATCAAAACCCGAGTTCTCATCCACAGACACGTCCTCTTTCTTCTCGCCATCAACCCCGCCATTAACTTCCTTAAAACCCTCTTTCTCAAACAACTCTCTCCACTTCTTGCCTCCCCTACTATTCTCAAAGTACTTCACCGCCACATGTATCCTTCTAATTATAGCGAAAAACTCCTCCACCTCCTCCTCCGTCGCTCCGTCGTCTGCTTCCCTCAACTTCTTGCCCTCCATCTCGCCGACGTCTCCCAGCTTCCTTTTCTCTCCCTCCATAGAGAAAAGATCTTTTGGGTCAGATATGTTACGGTGTAGTGGAAGAGAAGTGACTTATATTAAAGATGTAGGTTAGTAGGTGAGTGTTATTGGGGACAGGATTTACGTCATTCAAAGGCGGCAATAGGGTGTTTGGCGGTTAGTGACGGTGAAGGGATACGTCATGTAGATGACGAGCTAAGGGTGGAGGGAATCAACTAGGAAAATCATATTGTTGCTGACCAAGACTAGAGGTCTCTCCTTTCCACGAGGAGCATGCTCGTCCATTGCTTTTTTCTTTCTTTGTGTTTCCATTATTCACGTGTTGAACTTTGAAGTTCGATTTTCTTTATTGCTCATTTATACGTTTGGTACAGCGTTAATAGTTATTTTAAAAATAGGCAAAAGGTCTCAATACATACCAACAAGTTTTAAATAGTATTAGTAATATTAGCGAGGTTCGTGTTTGTTGTTGATATTGTTTAAGTTAAGTTCTTAGTATATTATATCACAATTAAATAGTTTAGACTTAT
>JANQAP020000001.1:337999-348758 GCA_026874005.2 Erythroxylum coriaceum
CCAATTAACATATTAGCTAGGCTTATCAAAATTAGTCTTTTTACTAGTTAAAGGGAAGATTACGTATTACTAGATCTCTCTAAATCTTATGTATCAACAGGACTTTCACTGAGTTGTTATTTTTGTTATCGTAACATATTAACTAGGCTTGGCAATTAAGTCTAGGTTCGACTCGGTTTCATCAAGTTTCAGGAATTTTTTATTTTAAAATTTCTGGACTTGGAGATAAGCTTAGACTAGAATTATCTGACCTAGAGCCTAAAAGTTTTAGGCAAAATGACAACATCGTTTTCCAATTTTTAAGTTTTCAAAATTTTAAATTTTAAAAAAGAAAAATAATCATACGATACCCAAATTCGATAGAGTTTCAGACAGTCCAAGTTCAATCAAACTCAAGTTCAAGCTGTGTGTTTCGAACTCATTCGAGCTTTGAGCCAAGCTCGAGCTCAAATATTAATTTTCGAACCTAAACCCTGTCCAACCCGATACTAACCTCCAAAATATATGTTTGTACCGAAATGAGATTTTTCTATGTACACTCTACTATTGAATATTCCTCAAGCTGTAATTAATAAAGCTATAAGCTTCTAAACTGAGCATCTTTATGTATTGCTGTACATGTTATTGAAATATCTATTTACTCTTGTTGCAACAGAAGTAGAACAAGAAATGATTCTTTTATACTTCTGAATACCTCATTGTCAAACATAACAGACAAGAAGGAAAATTTATGAATCAAGTTAAGAGCATAAAACTACAAGGAACATTTCTAAGCAATCAAAGATCTCAATATGTATAGGTGATTATTTAGCAAATGACAAACCAAATAGGTTTTGATCGAGACTAATCAAGTTTGGATTTAAAGAGTTAAATTGAACCGAATTAAATTAGTTCAATTAAAATATGAAAATGACGTCAAAATAATATTAGGTTTCAATCCAGTCGAATGAAATTTAATAAAGTTTAAATTCTTAAGAATTAATTTGAATTGAACTAAATTAGATATTATTTTTTTAAAAACTAATTAGTAAAAATAATTGAGTCAGACCAATCCTAAATGTATAGATTAGAATTAAATATAATAACCCTCAACTTGTTGTACCACGTAGCACATGCCTTATTACGTATGCAGGATCGGTCATGAAAGAATTAAAAACAAAGAAATGTGAAATATCTGATTTCGGTTCTATCTCTTGTTCCGAAGTAGTTTCCGGCTACCAAACGAGCTCCAATTTTTCGGAACCTTTATGAAAAGTGTTCACCGGCACGTGGTCTAGGTCTTTTTACAGTTTTTTTAATATGCAAGCTCTTTTAATAGATCAGAGATACTGTATGTTTACGATTGATATGAACAACTGTAAGAGACCATAACCTATTTACGTAACTTTTATATCGAACTTTCCCATCATAAGGTCGATATGGATAAGGTCTATACTAAAAGGGATGTGCTACGTGTTACACGTGATATCATAGCGATTACGTGATTTAGCCGGTAATTTATTAAAACATCAAAATTATAATTAATAATTGTTCATTTTAAGGAAAATTATAAAATTACCCCAAAGAGCAAAATTGTCTTACACTTGCATCAACGGATGGTACTAAATCCAAAATGATTCTTAAACAAGTTCATGACTTCTTCCCCGTTGTCCTTAAGAATCGATTGCCGGTTAATTGAAATAATTGAACACTTTATTCTCTAATCTTGACAAAATTTGACGTAAATTGACATTAAGCACAATGCATTCTTTTCTTGGAATATCATGACATGTTGAAATGAAGCATTAGATACTAAATTGACATTAATTGTATTTTTTCTTCTTATACGAGGCCGGCATTATTGTTAATCTAATTATTATTCGTATTCAATTTTGCTTATGTTAATTATTTTGATTCATAATTGAAAAATCTGATCAGTTCAGCCGATTTAATCGTAAAAATTTTGAACCGTCTAACTCTCGATTTTAGTTTTTAACTTTTCAAATTCGAGTTACTTTAATAATTCTTATTGTTTAAAACTGATTATTTTATCAATTAATTGGTCAATTTTTATAAATTATAATTAATTAATTATTTTCTAAATAATAATATTTTTTTAATTAAATTTCAAATTATTTAGTAGATAAGGATAATTTCTTTTAACCATATTTCAATTTTTTTCATTTTGTTTAATTTTTAACGGTGATACCGATTAAACCTTTTAAACCTTGAATCTCTTGTTGTTTTATCGGTTTAACTTCGGATCTAAATTTTAAAACATTGATATTGATTACTCAAAATAAAGTCCAACGTATCTATCCAACTCCAACTCCTAAGCTAAATTACTTTGTTAAGCAATCAATGGTTGGTTGCATGTACCCATCAAGCACAAGATGTCCACTTTCATTGCAAGATTTAAATAAGCTAGAGATTGGTATTTCTTGAATTCTTCTAAGGGTTTTCTCAACTTGTCCTTACCCTTGAGTAATCGATATAAATGTGTATAGGGAAAGCATACAGAGACAGAAGAAGACAGTAACTTGCTATAAAATCAAAGAGCCTGTCTTGTTTAACGAGTTCACATTCGTTTTAAAAGAATACCAAACAGCATAAACAACACTAATAATGACAACAACATCTACTTTTGAAGATTTAAGTTACAGCTAATCTTACACATCTTCGTCATCACCTAACAAAGACAAAATGTTTTCAAAAACTTCCTCATAGATCTGCCGAATTTTTGTCATGCCATGTGATGTAACGTACGTTTTTAAATTCCTACTCCTCATCTCACCCTCCTCTCCCTCTCCTTCTTCTTGTGGATTAGGTTTATCTATTCCTTTCTGGTTAGTGGGTGGGTGTTTATCATCTACCAGTTGATCTTATGCTGCCATGTTTAAGCTGTACACTGTACACTTAACTTCGTCACGGAACTTGATGTAGACGCGACCTATTTTATCAAACTTTCTACACGTTTGCAGGGAAATGTCATTCAGGATTAGACAATGACGGGTATAAGCATTATCACTAATATTTTCTGTTAAATATTATTAAATTCAAGCATGATAATATATTTTTTAATATTTTAGTCAAAAAAAAAACATAAATTTATTGTAAGCATAGACCATATATTATCATGCTTAAATTTAATAATTTTTAAACTTTAAGGACTTTTACTTGAAGAAGTGTACTAGTGAATATATAAAATCAATTAAATTCGTCTCACACAATAGCTTAATTTTTTATAATGAAACGGTCGCTTAACATGTAGATCTTCAAAGTATATATTATCGTCGTCGTTAATACCCCATTAAAATTTCGTTGAATCGTACAATTTTGAGAGTTTTAAAAATATACAATCTTATTCTTAATTAATAGAGAGATCGTTTCTCCTCAAAGACTAATTACCAACTTAATTTTATGTTTCTGCTCCTGTCACAATTTAACCAAAAAGAAAAAACCTTCTGCCTTACTTGACAACAGTTGGAAATTTAATAGTGTTAGAACTTAGAAGAGATAAGATAGAATAACGGTCAAAAACTGCCCGCCGGTGTACCAACTACCAAGAGGTATCGTTAATTTCTAAAATTTTGGTTCGTTTGTAAAGAATGTGATGCGTGAACAAGGGGCAGGTTTGAGTAGTAGATTGACTTTTTATTTTCACTAAATTATGAATTTAAAATTATTGTTTCATTAAATAATTTATTGAGTTAAAAATACCAAATTTTATTTTAATTTAATACTTAAAAAAAAATTTAAAATTATGAAAAATGTATACTTTGAATTTTTTATAAAATTGTAGAATTATAAATTTCTTCCATATAAGAAGAACGTGTAAAAAGTGTGGAAGAAACATAGGCAATGTTAATAAATTAAGAGTGGGATGAAAATAAAGTCATAAAATAAGTCATTATCTCAAAGTCAAGTCGCGTGGAAGAATATTAGCATTGAACCAATAATGGAAAAAGAAAAACAAAAAAGGAGTAATGTAGGAAAGTTGGGGAGGACAGTTAAGAATTGCTTTCGAGGAAATTTCAAGAACTTGTGAAATGCCCCCACATATCAAATCTCTTTCAACACATGACAACACAACTTGTTTTCCTTTCCAACTTAGATGTGATTCCTATTGTCTTGCAAGCCAAGCAATGTCACGAAGAAGGGAAAACAAAAAAAGGTGAAAACAATGACTTTTGGTTCTCTCATTATCATCCAATGGACTCTGCCCAAAAGCTAAAATCATACGATGTCGTGTCAAGCCTAGCTATTCGATGGTACTATAATTAGAACTGGAATATTTAAAATTCTCCACCCAACAAAAGTGACCGATTGATATAATTGTGCCTTGCTTTTTTGTCTCCTAAATTATTATTAGAAAAAGACTATGCTAAGTCTTTTTAGTGTTAACGGTAAAAGAAAAGAAAACGGATTGCCGTAAGATTTGATCCGTTAGAAACTGTCTATATTATAACCGAGTAAAATAAGACTTATATTGAACGTGACAATCCATGAACGGGGTGCCGGTCTTTGAACAGGCCTACTTGGGTATTTATCAACCTCAAGACAACGTCAGACCCATTGGTTGGACTTGGTTCTCTTTACCTCCAACGTACGACTGCGACACCGTCGGTGACGTCTTCTTTGTGTCCTGTCCTTTTGCCCAATCAATGAGTTCGGATGGGAGGTCTGGTGATCCTGCACGGACGACCTTTCATGAATAGTTAAACTCAATGGGTTACCACGAACCGTCTGATTCAGTCTTTGTACTTCACGTGGGTCCAATTTCAAGACATACCGTAATTTACAAGAGTTTTGTACGAGTTGCTGAGTCAGTGCTGCGAGGTCCGATTTGACAGGACAACTAGATAGAGACGAACACATGTAAATGGTCGTTCTAACTTAACCTCATCAGAACCGGAATAGTCTGGACTTCTTTAACTTTGAACATTTCAATCGCCCCTTTAAAATATATACCTTTATTTATTTTGATTTTGATTTTTTAATTTTAAATGATTTTTATTTATTACTTATTTGTTTAAATATTTAGCAAATATTATTTTTTACGTCAAATTATGTCATATAAGTAAATGAATAAATGTAATTTTCGGACAATTTCAAAGGAATAAAGAGCATGATTGTAAAAATCGTCATGTAGGAGAAGGAATCAACGAGGAAACGTGAAGGCAACGGCAAGTTGACGCAGAAGTTGATATATAGTATAGATTCGTAGGTGGCGGCTCCGGCATTTAGTGAGAGGCCAGGAAGACGGCAACGTTGGACTTGAACAAGGTTGGAAGTTGGAAGATATGTATGTTCTTTAATCTAGAAATTATGATATTAATACTTCCACGTCAATGTTAAGCAAGACAGCTTGGTCAGGTTTGGTGGTTTGCTTATGGAAAAGGTTTTTTCTATGCTTAGTTTTAACGTGTCCTTTTTTCTTGTTTACAGATGTGATTTGCACTAAGTTTTTCTACGGTTGTTTATGATATTATTATTTTTTTTGGTAAATTTATGATATTATTATTATGCATTATTAAGATAATATTTATGACAACTTATTCAAGATATTAAAAGTAGTAACAAAAATAAGAATAAGGTAAAATATCTTGTGAAATATTAAGGTTAAATAATTTTAAAAATTACTTAAAATTAAATTAACCTTAATGAATTTTAATTACTTAACTACTATATCAAACAAGTTAAATTAATAATTTAAATATTAGAATTTGACAAAAACCTAGTTTGATTAGGTTTAAATATTATCATATTTTAAAATATTAAATATACGGTAAAATATGGACTTTTCTTGTAGTTTAAAAATTTCTAATATTTAATAATCTTGAAATTTTTTCTTACGTGTTAATTTTAAAAAAATTTATAACTATTAATTTAGGTCTAATTTAATTACTATATCTCCGAAATTTTAAAAAAAGTTTTTTAAAATTATAAAAATTTTAAGAACTTTAAAAATTAAAAATATAAAAAATCTTAAACTAAACTAATTAAATTCACTTAAATTAATAATTGAGTTGAATTATTATATACTATTATTTGATTAGTTTAAGTATAATATTGTATTTTATTGTTATTTTTAACGGAGATTTGAATGAAAATTTAAAATTACAACAGTTTTTTTGAAAAATTAGAATTATTAAAGTTTTTCTTAAATTATAAAAAGCATATTTTAAATAAAATTATTCATTTTCTAAAAATTAATAGGGACATAGAGGGCAAAAGGGCATGGTTAGGAATTAGGATAATGTTTAATGATGATCGAGATTTGTGTGAAAATGTTGTGGGGCCGGGGCGGTCCATTAATTATACATATAGGAGTTGGGGGTTGTACGACAACTGATGGAGGAGAATAAGGAATCAGTGTACCGTATTGTCCAGATTTCGGACAAGGTGGAAAGGTCAAGATTGATAGATTGGTAATGAACGAGATTGGATCTGGTTGTCGACCATTAGATCCAACCCTTTCAGCTTTCCATATCTTTTTTTTTTTTGTTTTCTCATAATTACTTTTTAACCAAAAACTTGAACAGCCGTGACCAAACCAAATGGTAGGTGGTTGAGAAATGGGATGTGGGCTCGTGTGTGTGTGTTTTTTTTAATAATTATTTTTCCCACCTACTCGACTTTAAAGTTTATGTTTCCTGTATTATTGTTCTGTCAAATCTTCTTCTGTTACACTTATTTTATTTTATTTTATTAAATTTTATTTATATATTTATATGAGATCTATATAAATATATAGATAAGATTTAGTAAAATATAATAGGAATATTATAATCAGTACAAAAGATATGATTTCATAATTTTTGTCAAATAAAAGTTTAGAATTTAGAATTTAAAATTTTTAGTAAAATATATGAGATTTTATGTGGTTTAATTAATATTTTTCATGATTATTAAAAATTATGATAATTTTCATTTTTAAATATCTTCTCTTAACATTTTATTAAGTATATGTGATGTTAATAATATATATTAGTTAAATATTAATAGTATAACTGTCCATCACATTTTTTTAAATTTAACTCGATTTATTTAAATTTTGATAAAAATAATAATTTACTTTATTTGTTCATAATTTTATTAATATTTATTTTCAATATTAATTATTCAATATATATTGTTAATGTTGTTACTTTTTAGCAAAAATATAAGAATTTTTTTAATTTTTTAATTAACCGTAAAACATCATAATTTTTTAACTTTTCTCTCAACCAAATGACCCCATGTTATAAATTCTAATCATGTTTGTCAAAATTAAATCTTGTTATTATTATTATTATAGTTGATGCCACGTTCTAACGGTGCGATGTTTGGAGATTGTAAAGAAAAGTGAAACCAACGTTGTCTGCTCCGCCTAAAAAAGGCAAAATCACGTTCATAGCACGCATTAATTTGCGGATCTTGTTAGGTTAGCCCAAGAAAGGTTAGATAAATATTTATATAGAAAATATCGTTATTATTTATTTTTATAATTTTATATATTATTATTATTATATTTTATGTGAATTATGTATAAATAATTTTTCTATTAGTTAAAAATAAAGTTATGTATTATTATACCTTTTTTAATTTATCGACCTCGTGATTATTTTTATTAAAAAAATTTATGGCTTGACTTTAAGATCGGACAAGACAATAATAGAGAATTATTTCATTCTATTATTGGTATAATAAAATAATATTTCTTAACAAAGTTTCCAACTTTTTTTTTTAATAACTCAAGTTTCGAACTTTGCTCAACTAATTTTAGGATCTAAGAGCCACTTATTTAAATTTATAGATAGGTAAATTCGGATCTAATCTTAAATAGTAATTGGAGTACTTGCTCTAAAAAATGAGCCACTACCAAAAGGATTATATCACCTTAACAAAGACTGCACCTCTTCCGATTTGAACTTACGACCTTTCACACAATCATCTCCCCCTTCTTATCACTAGACTACCTGTGAGGGATACAAAGTTTCCAACTTTTGGTAAGAAAGTTGGGAGATATTTTTCCAATAAAAAGAAGCTTGACCCATCGGTATGCTTGAATTGTTGGTAGTTTTAGAAGGTGTGGATTGGGACCACAGAATTTGACAAGCGTATGTTAAATCCCAACCAAAAATCATTGAATATTTATATAAATTTTATAATATATAACTCGGGTTGATAAAAACCGTCATAAAATTTTATACTCGTAAAATCTTTTATGCCCTTTTTTTCCGCATAAAAGCTTGACATGTAAATCTAATCTAGTCGGCTCGATTAGTCCTTGTTTTAAAAATATAACATGTTTATCTTGTGTCATCTTTATGTCTATCAGATTTATTATCGGATTGAATTTTATAATGTCTATTGAATTTTTCTACAAGGAAATAATATACGAAACTTTGATTAGTAAATGCACACTAAAGCATCATTACCTACTACTAATTATTATTAACCAAAACCAATACATTACTCTTCATATAAATAAATCTAAATCAAGGTTTAGTAAAATGCAGATCTTCACAATTCACACCCTATATAGTTTTATTATTAATAGGGTCACAGGTCGGCTCATCCCGTTATCATCCTTATTTTAAAATTAATTAATTATTAATTTTATCTAAATAAAGAAGTAATCTTAAATTAATATCCAAAACTTACTCACACATATATAGAAAAGTAAATAAAAAGTAAAGGAAAAAGAAAGCCGAATCTGGAAGCAGGCAGAAAAAGGACCAAAGAGGCCGTGATTGACGAGTCTTGTGGGGTCCACCCTCGCATTCGGACCGCGGACTTGAACAAAGATTTCAAACCCATTAAATTAGGTAGTTTTTCTTTTTTATTTTTAAATAAAAAAAGAAACTCCTACGAAACCTAGTAAAACAAAATTTTAGGAGTTTAGTTTAATTATTTAAAAAAAGGACAAAAAAAAAAGGGGTGACGTCCGTGATTGCCTATGTATCACTCTCCCTCACCACGCGCCTCCTCCTTCTCTCTACTTTCTCTCTCTACATTGTCTCCACTATATAACCTTCGCATTTCCTCTCTGACAGCACACACTCCTCACTTTAACCTCCGACAGCATAATATCTCTCTACTGTTCCGTGGAACAGAAACCTTAATCCTAAGTAAGGTTGTTGTTTGTTGTTAGCATTTTCTTTTATGGCTATTGAAGAGCCCTGTAATAAGAAGCGAGTCAGGGATGAGTCGGACGAGGTAGGGCTGGACTTGCCCGAGGTTAAGAGAATCAGAGACGACTTGTTGGGGATTCTCGACGACTCAGATTCTGACCCGGCGATTCAGGATCTGGATTCCGTCATGAAAAGCTTCGAATATGAGATATCGGCGACGGCTTCCGCTGCTTCGCCGATGCCGGTTATTGACCTGACGTCGGAAACCGCTGACTCACAGCCGGAACTCGTACACCTTCTGGAAGCTTCTGACGATGAGCTTGGGTTGCCGCCAACGTCGATAAGTTCTTCTAGCGAGGGGATTAAGAAGAAGGAGGACGAGTTAGTGCGGGGTGACTCCGTTGAAATTGGTGGGTTGTGGGGGTTTGAAGACCAGATCCCGAGTTACGACTCGTTTGGATTGGCAGTTGGTGACAATTACGACAACGCCGGTTACGTGGATTTCGACGACGGGTTGTTCGAATATTCGAACGTTTGTTTCGATTCATCCGAATATTCCGATTTCTCTTACCGGCTCGGGATCGCACCGACGGAATAAACTTTCCCTTGTAAAAATCTTTTACCTTTTTTTAATTTTTTTTCCAAAGAGACCGAAATCACATATGTAGGAACAGTTATGTCGGAGAATTCCTGGCCCGCTTGAAGCAAGAAAAGTAATTATAATTACCAGAACTCATTGATTATGCTAAAAATTAAAATAAAACGTAATTCATGTCCAAAGCACAATCACCATAATGACCATCACGATTAAAACTGAAGGATGGTTGATAAACCAGTTCGATGGTTGAAACATTAAAATGATATTTAGTTTGCCTCCGTAGATTACGAGGGTCTGAGGTTAGCTGTATTTGTTCAGCAGCTGAATGCCTCTGGTCAGAGTTAGGTTTGATCTGAAATTCCATTGGGCTTGAAGTGTTAGGTTTGAATCTGAAGGCACTGGATTTTGATAATTTTGAAAATAGTTATTTGTCTTTTGAATAAGACTTCATATTATAGGATTTTTTAATTTTATTATAAAATAATATTGCTGTGAATTTAAGGGAAGTTTCGATGTTGGTCTATAACTCTGAATGTTGTTATGAATTTAAGAGAAGTTTCGATGTTGGAGTATAGATCTGAGTTCGAATTTGACCCCAAAAGTCTAAACTATGTTGTTTTGATTCAAACTTTGATCAAACAATTCGGAGTTAGGTTTATGGTGGAAAAAAATTTCAATCCATTGCCATTTGTAAGTTATGTTGGAAAGTTTTTATTATTGAGTTCAAATATTCTGATTGAATTTGAGTTTGGTATAGTTAATTCAATGGAACTTAGAGTCTGTTTAGTTGAGGATTTCATAATAGAACGATACGGAGCGCAACACATTTTTATCGTTTGAAAGGAAGTTTTATAACAGAGCAGAATGAAATAGGAAGAAAGCGAAGGGTTTCATCTTACGTTCTGTTTTATATTAAACAGTGAAAATAAAAAATCTTCGATTTTAGAATTTATGATGGAACGTGAATTAATAAATATATCATCATTATCATCATCATCACCCAGTCTGAAATCCCGCATTGAAGCGGGGTCTGGGGAGGTCCGATAGTACGCAGCCTTACCCC
>JANQAP020000001.1:359924-370638 GCA_026874005.2 Erythroxylum coriaceum
CACCCCAAAAGCTAGCTTGAAGGGAGGGAGAGCCCAAGGCCTTATAAGGCCTGTTCTAGAACCATGCCTCCCCGATAAGGGACTCGTAACAGGAACCCACAGTCGTTATCTTCTGGATACATACTGGGTAAACCTCCAAATTGACACAATAGCCTGCAAATCAGACCAATCGAGTACTACGCACTAGGCAAGTCTAGTACGATAGGCTTGATCGAGAGAGCGTAGATAGAGGAATTCAAGTACAGGATTTTTTAGTTCTATGCCTTTCACTCTACTAACTCGACCACTAATAAGAGAGTTAAAATAATATCTTTTTTAGCTAATCCTGAGCCGACCTAATTTATTGTCCTCCCACGTGCTTTTCCTCCTTTCCATTCTTATCAGAAGCGTGAAAGCTTTTCCATGTACGAATTTTAGCTTCTTCTCCACTGGAACTTTGTTGTACCACAAACTAAAACCATGTTTTGAGCCAAATATGTGAACCGAAAGCGAAGAATAGCCATACAATGATGGGTTTCTTCCACGAAGATGGATCAAAACCAATGAACCTGTATCTTTTTCCAAGACCATGTGCATTCTTGTCCTTTTCATAACATAACACACTGTTGTTCGGCTCAGTGAAAAAAGGTGTCCATGGAGGACCACTCTCAGTTTGGAGATGCTTTCTTCTTGGTTTCCAGCCATATATATTTTGGACCTGAACTTCATTTTCATGAAAATTATTCTGTCACGTACTATGTTTGTGTAATCTCTTCAAAGTAACGAAAATTCTACAGGTAACATCAAAAGTTGATTGGTGAATGATATTATAAAATTTTCTTATTTAATAATAATAATAATTAGTAAGAACTATTAAATGACGGACATACAATTAATCTCTTTTCTTATTTTATGAGAAAATAGGAGTAGACAATAATAAATTGTTCTTGTTGTAAAAATCGACCGGATTAGAGCAGGTTCACAGTTAAATAGGATTGAAAAAATAGTAATGAACAGACATAATTTACATAGAAAACCCCTAAATTAGGGTAAAAGCCACGGACAAGAAAAAGAAATTTTATTATAAAATTTAGGAGTATAATCTCTCTCTATTTTACAAAGAGAAACACTAACTCTCTCACTAAATAAGAAAATCACTCTCTAAACTTTTGTGGGGATTTAATAGAAGAAGAGATTTTCTAGGATATTAGAAAACTAATACGAGTACACCTAGCTGTGGACAGATTGTCCACAACTGGCCTCCTTTTTTCTTCTTCTTACTATTCCTGACTTTGTGCAGTCGGCTGCTTTCTTTCTTGAATTTGGTGCAGTCGGCAGAAACAATCTCCCACTTGAAGATTTAATTGAGAGTCAATTAGATCTTCACACTATTCTTTCTACCTTGCCGTTACATGTTGCTTACGTCTCTGTCAGGTCACACGAGGATCGACACCATATAAACTTGTCACCATTGATTTCTTTTGTCATAAAATCTGTCAGGTTATCCATTGTATGAATTTTTTGCATGTCCACCGTTCTTTCTTCCACTTCCTCACGAATGAAGTGATATTGAGCTCGAATGTGTTTTGTCTTTGAATAAAATGCTGGATTCCTTGCAAGATGTAAAGCACTTTGGTTATCACAAAACAAAATAATGTTCTCTTGTTTGCATTCGAGTTCTTCCAACATCAACTTCAACCACACTACTTCTTTACTAACTTGTGTAACTGTTACATATTCTGCTTCTGTTGTTGACGTAGCCACAACTGACTGCAGTTTTGAAACCCAGCTCACAGCTCCTCTAGCTAGTGTAAACACATATCCTGTAGTGGATTTACTTTTATCAAGATCACCTGCATAATCAGCATTAACATATCCTCTGACAATAAAATCTGATCCTTCATAACATAATGCAACATCTGAGGTTCCCTTGATATATCTGAGAATCCTTTTAACTGTATTCCAATGCTCTCGACAAGGATTCGTCATGTATCAACTAAATACTCCCACTATATGTGCAATGTCTGGTCTTGTACAAATCATAGCGAACATTAAGCTTCTCATTGCTGATGCATACGATACTCGAGACATCTTCATCCCCTCTTCTTCATTGCGAGGACTCATACTTGAGGATAACTTGAAATTAATAGAAAGAAAGGTATAAATTGACTTACAATCTTACATATTGAATCACCGCAAGATCTTCTTTAAATAATTCTTCTGAGAAAGTCAAATCTTCCTATTATTTTTGTTCCGGTGAATTTACATCCCTAGAATCTTGTTTGCTAGTCCTAAGTCCTTCCTTTCAAATTCTCTAGCCAACTGTGCCTTCAATTCTTTGATACGATCATTGTTAGGGCCTGCTACCAATATGTCGTCTACATACATCAACAAGACTATAAAATCATTTTTCTTAAACCTCTTGAAATATGCACAAGGGTCTGTATTCAGTCTGCTGTATCCAAGGCTCATGATGAAGGAATAAAAGCTCTTATACCAATACCTCGATGCTTGCTTTAAACCATACATTCATTTGTTCAACTTGCAAACCAAGTTCTCTTTCCCTTTTTCTTCAAAACCTTCTGACTGGAGCATATAAATTTCTTCTTCAAGATCTCCATGAAGAAATGCAGTTTTCACTTCTAAATGCTCAAGATACAAGTCAAATATAACACACATTGCCAAAACTACTCGAACTGTAGTGAATCGAACCACAGGAGAAATATTTCATTGAAGTCAATTCCTTTCTTCTAAGCATATCTTTTCACCACCAATCTAGCCCGATATCGCTCTACTTGATCGTCACCACTCCGCTTGATCTTGTAAACCCATTTATTACCAATAGGCTTTCTTCCTTGTGGTAGTGATACCAGCTCCCATGTCATGTTCTTATACAAAGCTTCAATTTCTTCCTGAATTATTGTCATCCATTGAGATGCATCTAAACTATTCATTGTTTCTTGAAGAGTTTATGGTTCTCCGTCCTCAGTTAAAAGACAGCATGCAATATTGCTCTCTATAATACAATCTGAGTGCAGCTCAGTGCTCTTCTTCTACAAGTTGATCTCCAAGTATCTGAAACATCAGATTTGACAGGTTCTTGCTCCTCGTGCTCTGGTGCAGTTTTAGAAGAATCATTTTGATCAAATTTCCTTTCCACCTGTACTGTTGTAGTCTCTGAATTCTTTTTTGAAATGCTAACATCTTCTGTTTGCTCTTGATCATTATCTTCCAAGAAAATAATATCTCTGTTGATAACAATCTTGTGGGCAGTGGGATCCCACAGACGTACCCCTTTACTCCTTCAGTATATCCCAAGAAAATACATTTTTTGAATTTTGGATCCAACTTCGTAGTTTTTTGGGCATTGAACATCACATAGGCAGGACTTCTAAATATATGGAGGTTGGAATAATCCACTAGTTTACCAATCCACATCTCCATCGGTGTCTTCAACTCAATTGCAGTTGATGGAGCTCGATTCACCACGTAACAGGCAGTATTGACTACTGTTGCCCAGAATTTCTTGCCTAAGCTTACAGTTCTCAACATCACTCTTGTTCTTTCCAATAAAGTTCTATTCATTTACTCTGCTACTCCATTTTGTTGAGGAGTGTATACTGTCGTGAACTGTCTTTTGATGCCTTTTTGCTTGCAAGATTCATCAAATTCTTTACTAATATATTCGCCTCCATTATCTGAGCGCAAACACTTGATCTTCTTACTAGATTCGAGTTCCACCTGCACTTTGTAAAATTTAAAGGTTAGAAACACTTCTGTCTTCTTCTTGATAGGAAACACCCAACATCTCCTCGAATAATCATCAGTGAATGATACAAAGAAATTTGCTCCTCCCAGGGACATAACTGGTGCTTGCCATACATCAAACTGAATCAATTCTAGAATTTCTTTGCTTCTGAACTTTAATGTGTTGAACTTCAATCGATATTGTTTACTCACAATGCAATGCTCACAGAAGGGTAGTGATACCTTTTTGAGACTTGGAAGTAGATTCTTCTCTACAAGTATCTTCATTCCTTGTTCTGACATATATCCAAGCTTTTTATGTCACGTCATTGCAGATTTGTCAACTGGACTAGTCACTGCAACGGATGTCTCTCCTTCTTGCAAAGTTACTCCCTTCAACATGTGCAGATTTACAACAAGCTTGTCTGCTTTCTTAAATACCAACACTCCTTTAATCACTTTTTTGATCTTGTTTTGAATCTCAAATCTGAAATCGAGATCATCTAGTTGTCCTACAAACAGCAAATTCTTCTTCAGGCCCTTCATATGTTGCACTTTTCTAATAGTCTGACTTGTCCCCATCATACATCTTTAAGTTGATGGTGTTAATACCAACGATCTTCAGAGCTTGATCATTACCACTATACACAAATCCCCCATAGACAGATTCATATTGATGGAAGCATTCTCTTCGAAGAGGTCATATGAAATTTAGCTGCTAAGTCGAGAAGTCATACATCAACAAATCTTCTCTTGTCACCAATAGTCGTTGCCACGTCACAGACCACTGCACCTCCATCATTTGAAGTATTTACCGCATGCCCTTGAGAAATAAAATCTTTCTTATTTATATTCCAACGATTCTTTTGCAAGTGCCCTTTCTTGCTACAATTGTAGCACTTGAAATTCTTCTTACTCCTATTTTTCGATCTACCATGACTATGAATCCCACTTGGGCCATGTTCCATTGATCTTCTTGTCACCGCCAAGGCCTCCACTTGTTGCGAATTTGCCAGCCTATCTTTCTTACTTTTGCGTCGACTCTCTTCTTCCAGAATAGCAGCTGTAATATTGTCAAAGACTAGAGTGTCTATGTTGTTTGTTAAATTGATGACGAGTTGATCATACAAATTTCGTAGACTTTGGAGTAGAAGTTTCACATGCTCACTTATCTCTATTATGTGCCCTAATGATGTGAGTTGAAAAAATAGAGTATTTAAAGTATTTAAGTGCTCCGTCACCGAAGTGGATTCTACCATGCGTCAATGATATAGTTTTCTCTTCAGAAAAAGTTTGTTGTAGAGTGATTTGACCTCATATAATTTTGTGAGATGATCCCAAATCTCTTTTGCTGTCTTCTTCTCCTCTACGCTTGACAACACCTTATCTGCTAGTGCCAAATGAAGATTTACAATAGCATTCCCGTCCATTTCAGTCCTCTTATTATTATCTGTGAATGTTACCGATTTTTTGCTGATGGTTGTTAAACAATTATCTTTTCTTAAGATAGCCTTCATCTTTAACTCCCACAATGAGAAATTACTCTCACTGAACTTTTCAATGTCAAATTTTGCTGCCATTGCTTCTATCACAAACAGAATTTAGCTCCCACTATTTCACGTGAATAGTACTTGTATGTATGAATAGTACCCACACGTATGAATAGTTTCGTATATGTGAATAGTATCGTATATGTATGTATGAATAGTACTGTACACGTAAATAGTATTGTATACTTGAATTACAGTAACTATACAGTTTAATGCAAAAATAAATGCATGAACAGTTGTTACCTTATGTGGTCACTGTTCAACAACTTTTACTGTGCTCACCCGAACTCTAAACAAATTACTCCAAAAAAATCATCGTAATTTTCTTACCTCGCTCTAATACTACTTGTTGTAAAAATTGACCGGATTAGAGTAGGTTTGCAGCTAAATAGGACTGAAGGAATAGTAATGAATAGACAGATTTTACATAGAAAACCCCTAAATTATGGTAAAAGCTACGGGCAAGAAAAAGAAATTTCACTATAAAATTTAGGAGTACAACTTCTCTCTATTTTACAAAGAGAAACACTCTCTCACTAAATAGGAAAAACACTCTCTAAACTTTTGTGGAGATTTAATAGAAGAAGAGATTTTCTAAGATATTAGAAAACTAATATGGGAAGGCCTATTTATAGGCCTCCCATACGCATACAACCAGCTGTGGACAGGCTGTCCACAACTGGCCTCCTTTTTCTTCTTCCTACTATTTCTGACTTTGTGCAGTCGGCTGCCTTCCTTCTTGACTTTGGTGCAGTCGGTAGCAACAGTTTTAATTATATTTCTTTCCAATCGTTGAAGTTTATATTATAAGATCAAGATAAGCTAAAAGAAAATTAGAATCTATATATTCGTGATTTGTATAATAATGTTATATAATTTGAAGCTTTTGCATAAACTAATTTAAGTAAAAGACATGAAATTTTCATATAATTTAAGTAATTTAAAAAATATTTTTTTTTTCAAAATTATCCAAAAAATTTTTACTTTTAAATTAAAAAAAATCTTAGACTTTTTTTATAAAAATAATGACATAACAATCAAATGCTCGTAACATAAGAACCTAACTCAGCTCTCAAACTTAATTCGAACTAATTAAATTTGATTAAAAAATAATAATTTAATATAGTTATTATAATTATTAGTATGTGCCTGATTCAATTAATTCAAATCAAATTTAAGAATTATTTTAAATCTTCATGTAAGTAATATTTGATTATTCCACTTGTATTATTTATATAACGGTTATTTCATTATTATATTTTAATAAGCCTACAAACAATTTTTTGAAAAACAAAAAATTATAAGAAATTTTTTAATATTTTTAAAAATTAATTAAACTACAAAAAGAATCTCATATCTTTTTACCCGTCAATTTAAGGATGGCAGTCCAACTTCACCTTTTCGACTATAAATATAATGGTTCTCTAGAAGATTGAGATACTTCCTCCATTAAAAAACTTGGCCGACTCAACTTTGCCTAATACACACAAACTTTGACAGATATTCTGTGGACATCAGCTGGCATTTTTCTCACATGCATTCAGCTCAAACCGATAAGAAATCACAATGTTTTGTTTATATACCATTTCTTTATGAACATGATCTTTGTCTTCGTACCTATAGCCTACCAAAAAGCAGATCTCCACTATCTCTATCTATACCTTCCATTGCCATTTTGTTTAGAAAGTTACAAACACAGACCCCTTTTTACGACATTTATAACAATCACTTGTTATTGGTTTTGGATTTGAGATTGCTCAAAAGGAGTTCGAAACCATCTAGGTCACATCTCAAAAAGAATATAATCTTTTAGACGGCTCTATATGACTATGTGCCCTTTTGTTAGGCATGCACGATACAGTAACACCAACACACACAGACTGACAGGTTGCTTAAAGCTGAAGATTACCAAAAAGATTAAAAGTCATGGATCCAAATGGGTATTCCTGAAAATCCAAAACAATGAAGAAGTTAAGGAAATTGCATATAGTGTGTTGTTTGGTCTGTTTATCCCGTTACCAACTCACGTAAAGGACCACTCTTGTGTGTTGTGTTTGTCAGTCTTCTTCAATGGCCCTAGGTATCTCTCTTCCCACTTGCCCCATGCTTACATTACAATGCCGATAAACCAGAAGCAAGCAGACAAAGACAAATAAGAAAAAGATAAAAGACTTGTTAGTGACCAAAGCGTCACATTCATGGAAGACTATGGAAGATGATGACAAAAGTGGATCAGCATGCTAAATTAACCGACAGCTCCAAGAGGTGGAAGTAATTATTAATATTATAAATAACAAAAAAAAATTTATTTTACAATAATAATTTATCAAACAATAATATATAAGTGTGATATAATAAAATACATTTTTACAAATCCAAATTCACCAATTATTCAATATTATAAAGATAGGATTTTGAGGATTTTGCCCTTTAATTATTAACTTTGCTTTCATCTATCCTTCACATCAAGTGATGATTATTAATAGTATTATAATAATAACTATCAAATAATACCGACATGATAAATACACTCTAGCATATCCAAATCCACCAATAATTCCATAGTATAAGATAGGATTTTTAGGGTTTTGCCCTTTTAACTATTAACTTTGCTTTCATCATCTCTTACATCACATGGTTAGTGATTGATAATATGGGTAACTATTGACATTAAAAATGATAAAATATTATTTTTATGAAATAAAGTTTTATTTGATAATAACAATTATTAATAATATCAAATAGTTGATGTATATAGTTCGCATTAATCTCTACATTGCCTGCTATAGTTCGCATGAAACAAAAGTTTTTACAAACGCCTAGTAGTCATCAATTCACGAGATAAACATGACATTTACTCCTCTTTTCGAGTATGTTTTTTGATTAACCAGCCTCTTCTACTGTGTTGTTTCCTGAGTTTTGTGTTTTCTGAAATTTCTGTTCTTTATGCATCTTTTGATTTTGATATTAGCTTCTTTGTGTGATTTAAGGTTGAATGCTTTATGGGTTTTATTATTTTGATCTCTTTGTATTTGATATTGTTGGGTCTATGTCAAGATTGAATTTTTATGCCTAATAATCTTATAATGTCATTTTTGGGAGATCTTCTCTTATTATATCACCTCAACAGATCTCATTTTTTTGCTCTGTCGCTATAGCTCTGGTAAGCCTTAGATATGTACAATTTTATGAATGGTTACTTGGTTTATTCTCGTTGCACTTGGTTTTGTTCTACTTGTTATAATAAACTATTACAGTTTTTTCCCTTTCTTCTCTTTTTAACAGTAGATTGATGCATACAATCGAATACTCGATAATTGATGATTTTAAAAACTCTTCGCATTCATATCTTCTTGATAATTTTTCTTTTGTTAAAGTTCTAATTTTTGCTACCTAGATTGTTGTAGTTTCCTTTGATACACATTTTTGGTAAAGATTGTATTTTATTTTATTTTATTTATTTATTTTAGTTTCATTTGTTTACTCTTTTTAACCTGCATTACTTATTTGTAGTTTTTTGTTGTATTATTACTATAATTTTTTATTTTTTTCATTGTCATATTTATATGTGGATCTACCGGAAACAATCTCTCTACTCTATAAGAATAAGGCTGTGTACTATCATACTTCTCCAGACCTCGCATTAGTGCGAGATTCAGACTGAGTGTGATGATGATGATGAATTGATGTATATCCGAATCCACCAATAATTTCATAGTAAAATGACAGCATTTTCAGGCTTGCTTTTTAAGTATAACTTTGCTTCGTAAGATTCGATTAGCAAAAAATATATATATATAACTTCGCTTACATCATCTCTGACCTCAAGTCAGTTAAAGGGTGCAAGTGGAAAATTATGTTGATACAGAAACACCACCTATTGATGTGTCATTTAGTTCGACCATCTTGTTTTACTTGTATCACGACCTGTGTTCTTTTGTTTTCTTAATTTAATTCTTAGAGACGTTCAAAAGTGTGTAATCTCTTGAAAAATTAAGTTTTCAATTTAACGATTAATTTTTAAATATTCGTATAAATCAGATTAAAATATTATTTTTGACTTACGTAAGTAATAAACGAACATCCGTACGATATTTGATGGGTACTTCACGTTAGCATTTTAACTTAATTTAAGCAAAATTTAAAAGGTTTGCCATTAAATTGAAAATTTTTAAAAATTTATCACTATATTAAAAAAATTAAGTAATATTTTGTTCTTTTTATGTACCATTTCTTTATAATAAATGCATATGTTAATGTGATACAATAGTCACATATGCATGTAGTGACTACCCATTTGGCTGGTCTCTAACGTTTTCGATGGTAAAATTGTTATAGACATGATTGTCGTTGAAATCCAAAGACATTAGCATCTAGTTTTCAACGTTAACCAGCGATGATTGTCCACAATGATGAATGAGTACTCCCACTAACCTCATGTCATTGTTACTGAAATGATACGTGCTCTCTTTCGATGACACATAATATTAAAAGGTAACGTAAGTTGTGTGTGTTCTTTATTTTTGGTTGTTTTTTTTTTTTTCGTGAATACGTGTTTATATCATGTTCGTATGAATATAATAAAGTTTTCTTAAAGTTCTTTAAGTATCTTTATTGAAGATACTTTCATTTCTCATATATAATCTCTATTTGTATCACAACCATTAAATACAAATGTTCGAGAACGAACTTTGAAGTAACCGGCAAAGTTATAAGTTTAAGTCACGAAAATAATTTTTTTGTAAAAATATTTTTTTCAAATTTATCAAATTATTTTGAAAAGTAAAATAAGTTCATTTGATAAAATCTTAATGTAAAATTATTTAATTTTTTAATATATCAAAAGATTTTCTTTAAACGTAAACCAAAATTTTTCTTAATTGTAAAATATCTATAAATTATAAATTCAATAAAATAATTATCAATGTTTGAACTCGTAAATCATTGAAATAATTAAGATAAAATTAAAATAAATATTATAATAATTTATTACAAATAAAAGACTCATTTTTTTCCTTTTTTTCTAGTCTTACTTAAACTTAAATTGCATAGAAACTATTATGAATCATATATGTAATCCATTTTACTAATTTTTATTTGATTTCATCACAATAAAAATTAGTAAAAAAATAATTTATTATTATTAAAAGTATGGATTATGGATTAGGATTTAAGAAATCAGTTAATCTAACAATATGTTTTAGTGGACAAATCTACATTATGATATATATGTCTCAATCAGACATTACCTTAGGGGGCGGTTGGTTCGCATGAGGGAATAGTAATAGGAATGTGAATGAATATACTGAAGAATGGGAATGGATATTATCATTATAATTATGATGGTTGGTTAAGAGGAAAGAATGATTATCATTACCATTGATAGTGGTTGGTTCGTAAAAAATATTAAGATTAAAATATTATAATTCAATATTTAA
>JANQAP020000001.1:374929-389287 GCA_026874005.2 Erythroxylum coriaceum
AAAAAGAGCCACCGAGTCATTGCACGATACCTATCCTCACTACAATAATACAAACCAAGAAGGAAAAAAGGCTGATTACCACTTTATAGACCTCTAATTTGTTTCGACTCTCGTATCTTTCTCTCCATAGAGTATATATACGCCTATCATCTGTTGCCATCAATGCAGCAGAATCTACAAGCAAAAAACAAAAATATTTTCACCATTATTGTTACTGTATCTTTGCATGCGAACTAGCTTATAAATACTGGCACTTGGGGACGATTTCAAACCAGAAAAAGATAAAGAAACAAGAACACAGAAATGAAGGAGATGGAGGACAAAGGTGGCCATGAGAAGAAGAAGGTGCAGAAGGGTGGCATGGTTACAATGCCTTTCATATTTGGTAAGCTTCTTTGAAGAGTTCATGTAGAAATTTAAAGGAAGAACACTGTTTTGGTTTGTGGGTATGAACTAGATTTGGTTGTTGAATGATGGTTTGATTGATGTTTGTGTAGCTAATGAGGCTTGCGAGAAGTTGGCTGTGGTTGGGTTCGGCACCAACATGATTAGCTACTTAACAACGCAGCTTCACATGCCGTTAACCCAAGCAGCTAATACCTTAACCAACTTCGGCGGCACATCAAGCTTGACGCCGTTGCTCGGTGCCTTCATATCCGACGTGTACGCCGGCCGGTTCTGGACCATCACTGTTGCTTCCATAATTTACCAGATAGTAAACACTAAACACTTACTCTCTTCTTTGCCTCTGTCTCTTGTCTTCTCTCCTTAACCCTTATCTCTTTCTTTATCATTTCAGGGCATGACAACTTTAACTATATCGGCGATACTTCCAAACTTCCGACCACCGCCATGTAAAAGTGACCAAGTGTGTGAAGAAGCTGATACAGGACAACTAGCGATACTATATCTATCTTTGTTGCTCGGAGCTTTAGGTTCAGGTGGTATCCGACCTTGTGTGGCAGCATTCGGGGCGGACCAATTCGACGAAACGGATCCTAACCAGTCCACAAAAACATGGCGTTACTTCAACTGGTACTACTTTGTTATGGGGGGCTCGATATTACTGGCAGTGACAGTTATTGTCTATGTTCAGGACAACATTGGATGGGGTTGGGGACTTGGAATTCCAACCATGGCAATGTTTCTGTCAATTATTCCATTTATTCTCGGGTACCGGCTTTACCGGAATTTGAATCCGGCAGGAAGTCCGTTCACCCGACTGCTACAAGTGATGGTTTCAGCTTTCAGGAAAAGGAAGGTTCAAATGGTTTCAGACCCTAAATTACTATACCAGAATGATGAGCTTGATGGACCTATTTCAATGGGTGGAAAGCTTCTTCATACCAAGCACATGAAGTAAGTGTTCTTTCATGCAGAAGTTTACGTACCATGCTATTAACAAAGATGATTAGTTAGTAAAAAAGGGTTAAGGGGTCTTAATCTTAATCTTAAGTGTCAATTCTCCATCTTTAATCAAGCTGGAGGGATAGTTTAGTGGAAATGTCCTATTGAAATTAGAAAAATACCCTTGTGGATTGGTACTTGTATAATTCCATATTCAGAAAAAAAAAATTAATTACATTGGAATATTATGTAATTTAATCTTTTTTTACCTCAATTTTTATATTTAAATTATCATTTACTTTTTTTATATAGAATTACTTAATAGTCTAATTTTTTATATTTAGACTATAGAAAAATTCATATCGAAAAAGGGTATTTATGTATTTGGAAATACATTAAAAAGATTAAGATAATCTATACAGAATCATTAGGTTAGATATGTGTGGTAAAGTTAAGAGATACCAAAAAATAATTTCAGATCTCATTTTTTTTTTTTCTTTTTCTATTCATTCAATTATAGTGGTGGTTGTAAGATGCAGGATAGAGATAACCTAACGTAGGAGATGATGATCTAAAGTATTGTCTTTATCTATAAAGTAAGTCTTTAGAGGTCCACAGCTCCAGGACCTTCCTTGCTGTAATGGTTGCTGCTTAATTAGCTAACAAACAAAAGCTTGTGTCCAACTTCCTGTCTCCTCTGTCCTTATCTGAAACATCCCATCTTAGATACAATATCTAACAATTACGATAATAGCAGGTTTAGACACTGATCCAGGTTTCATGATGCAGGTTTCTTGATAAAGCTGCCATTGTTGTGGATGGAGAGGATCCTAAACCAGGCCAAGCTCCAAACTTGTGGAGATTGAACACAGTACATAGAGTTGAAGAACTGAAATCTGTTATTAGGATGGGACCTATATGGGCATCCGGAATCATTTTAATCACAGCCTATGCTCAACAAAACACATTTTCACTCCAACAAGCCAAGTCCATGAACAGACATATCACCAACTCCTTCCAAATTCCTGCAGGTTCAATGTCTGTCTTCACTATGAGCGCAATGCTTACCACAATAATCTTATACGATCGAGTATTTGTCAACATCGCACGTAAATTCACTGGCCTTGAGCGTGGCATTACCTTCTTGCATAGGATGGGGATTGGTTTCGTTATATCAATCTTAGCAACTCTTGTTGCTGGTTTCGCGGAGATTAAGAGAAAACAAGCAGCTTTTGATAATGGTTTGATCAATTCTCATCAAACTATTCCGATCTCGGTCTTTTGGCTGGCCCCTCAATATTGTCTTCATGGAATAGCTGAAGCATTTATGTCAATTGGGCATTTGGAGTTCTTCTATGATCAAGCACCAGAAAGCATGAAAGCCACTGCAATGGCTTTGTTCTGGACTTCAATATCCGCTGGTAACTACGTGAGCACACTACTGGTAACTTTGGTTCACAAGTCCAGCCATTGGCTTCCTGATGATAACTTGAACAAAGGGAAGTTGGAGTACTTTTACTGGCTCATTACGTTTTTGCAAGCCATCAATCTTATATACTACTTGTGGTGTGCAAAGTTTTACACGTTTAAGCCAATCCAGATCCGTAGTGGTAAAGAACTTGGAGACTCCATGGAAGATGGAGTGGAACTCGGACACAAGGTTTAGTTCAACCATTTAACTGGATTTGGATTGCCACCATTTTAGGTCTTCTTCTTTGTTTAGGAATGCATCAGTCTATATTACATCAACTGAGCTCAACTCGAATAAGAAATATGTCCGAAATAATGTAGAATCAAGAACATTTTGTGTGTAATATTTAGTAGAAATAGATAAAAGAAAATCCTTTTTTTCTTTTTTTCTCAAATTAATTTATCATCTTTTTTTATTTCATTTTAACTAATTCGAACCGAATTTAAAAATTTTAAAGATTAATTAAATCGGGATTAAATCTCTTGTTCCGATTATCATGTTTCATTAAATCTTATCCACATATTTGCATAGACCCTACATAAAATGCACGGATGAGATTTGTTGTAACAGAGTAACTGAAACAGAAGATTTGACGTGAATTAAATCACAAGAATTTCGTATCTTTTATCCTAAAATTTAACTTGAGCACAATATTTATATTTTAAAATTAAACATAAACTCAATTATAGACTTTAAATTGTCCTATAATATATAGGAAAATAAAGATTTTAAACTTCATAAACTATTACTTAAACTTTATTATAAATCACCTACAATTGATAAATGAAAAGATTGGAAAAAGGTTTCTAATTGAAGATGGCCCAAGTTCTAACAATAATTATATTATACCGGCCCAAACATCCACACCTAAAAGTCAGACAAATTGCGAGTCAACTCCGAAAACTGAGGAAGTAGCGAAGAAAAGGTCATCCCAAAACAAGACACTTTGACTTTTCTGTTTTTTTCCCTCGACACGAACTTTCCAACCAAACACGTCTGATATTTTCTGAGAAAACAAAACCTATTTACATAAACATGTCCAAGCTTCTGTTGTTTGGTCTTATTTTTCTGTCTTACGTTTTTTCTAGGCAGCCCGTAATAGTCGGTGAACTTCTCAGAAAGCTTTATTCTGATCATTGCCTTACAATTCTCATGCATTTATTCTATCAGAAGAGAGAGGAAACGATCGCAAAGTAAAAATAGAAACAAGACACGCAAATCCTATCTTTGACCTTTCAAGAATAGTCATAGATTCGAATCTAGTTCGTGTTCTTTGAGCTCATATTCGAGGATTTTGAAGATTTCAAGAACAAACCCAGAAAGAAAAAACAGAGTGCGTGTAGGAAGAAGATGATAAAGAGACTTCTCTATAACAGCACAGGCCAGCTTCAGGCGCTACAACAAGATCGTCCACCTCCACCGACGACAGACATCCTGGAAGACACCACCCCCGTGGCTATGGCGGAAATGGGTCATTCCAAAACGCCGCTATCGGCGGTTGCCGAGGCATTTGAGGACATAGCCAAGAGGCTGAGTTCAAGGAGGAACAATGGCGAGGCTGTTGCTAATAATGATCATGACGTTAATGTTAAAGGAGAAGAAGAGTTGCGTTTGGATACGTTTTGCGATGCGTGTCGTCTGGTTGCTGTGCTCTTTAGCTGTCTCGGTCTCGCTTTCAAGTTTGCTGAATCTGAGTACGTCGCCAAGGTCCATTCTCATTCTCCTAACCCTTTTCTTCATCTTGTATCATAAGATTTCCAGGATTTTTCTATGTCGAATGTGCTATTTTCATCTAATTTTTCACCCAAAAAAAAAAAAACTTATAATGGTTATGGTAATTGTTTACTTAGATATTTTACAGAACGTTAGGATTTAATTTACAATTTTGGTCATTTTCCTTCGTTTATCAAATGCTTCCAAAATGCAGGAATAGAAAGAAACATCCAAATTTAGCTTACAATTTGAATGATTCAGGTAGGTGGTCTGGTTGAAGCATCCAAGTGCTTTAGCAGCTTGGAAAATATATTGGACCTGGATGTTGCAAATGGAACTGTGAGAACTCCAGGAAGTCATTCGCGTAATCTTCGCCGAGTCCGGCAGGGTCTTGACCTCATCAGAGCCTTATTCGAACAGTTTCTGTCAACTGAGTACGTTCCAACCTCTCTAAATTGCATAGAGTTGTGTTTCACTTTCAACTCAATTCTAGCTTATCTGATCTGCAATTTATTTGTAGTGGTGATTCTTTAAAGGAAGCTGCAACTACAGCTTATTCCCAGGTTTGTGCTCCATACCACACATGGGCAGTCAGAACAGCTGTTTATGCTGGAATGTATACTCTTCCATCAAGGGAACAACTTTTGCTGAAACTCAATGAAACTGGTGAGTCTTGAGTTAATTTTGCATTATCCTCAAAATGTTCTATATAATTGTCTCTTATATGAGTTTCTATGCAAGAGAATCTATTCATAATCAGACAAAACTTGTCAAGACAACTTAGACAAAACAAATTTTGGATGCCCAATGTCATAGAGATATCTAACACTTGTTACCCATGTTGTTGCAGATCAGACAGCAGAAAAGAAGATGAAAAGGTATATCGATGCAACATTTCCAGTTATAGAGTACATTGACAAGCTTTACATTTCCAGGAATATCACATTGGACTGGTAACTTCAACGTCTTAAAAGAAAGGTCATATGATACCTGTGTTTGAAGAGGGGATTCATGAAGCATCTTGCTGTTTTAGGAAGGACTTAGATTTGACAAGAAACAACAATAGATGATCTGTACATACATGTTGATACCGACAAATAAATTTTTACAGCCTTTTAAGCATAAAAATTATTTTTTAGTAATAGCAGTGATATTTGTTAAGCCTTAAGCACTCAGGAAGATTTTTAAGCAGTAAAGTGTTACCTCAAGTTGGTTTGTTCTTCTTCAACCTACTTCTGATAGTTCATAAAGCTTGAAGAAATACTATCTGGTTTTAACTTGCAGCTGGTCAAGAAAATATTAAAACGCTCCAAAAAAATACTCGCAATGATGTTATGACAGTAACAACAGAATATATCAAGTTCTGTAAAAAACTTCCAAGATCTTTGTTATTCCTGTCTAAAATGTTGTGCTCATCCATGTGCGTTAGTTGCAAATCTTTGAAAAGACTAAGAAAAGAACAAACACCGGACGATATAACTTCCAAAAGAAAATGTAATATGCCTCAGGAGGATGTCCTCCAAAACTAGGTTGTTTAGCAACGCACTCTTTGCAAGATAAACCATTCTTTCCGGGTCCTCCACTTCATTTCACGAACATCACCTACAATGTCAGGCTTTCTGGGTCCTCAAGAATCTTTGCAAAGGTCTGAAGAAACGCAGCCAGGTCAGCACCATAGACAATTCGGTGATCGGCTGTTACATTCACCTGAACAGAACAAAAACATTTAAGTAGTAAGGGTCACATTGGATGTCTGCCAGATATGTTACTCCTTAGGTTTCACAATTAAACTAGAAGGAGAAACTGTGGGAGAATCTACAGTGAGAGCATTCAGAGAATGCAATACAGACAGGACCTAGCTTATAACGTAATTAGTGACAAGAACAGCGCCACTGACTACAAAATCCCAAGCCATGAAATAACAACGCACACCGGAAAGTGTGAATCACAGACACACAGTGCCCGTTAACACCCAAGGCAAAATAATGGAGTTGCATGAATATGTATGCGAATCAGAGAGCAACCAGTGCATGAATTAGGACCAGTTTTCCTCCAGCAAAAGATGCAGGCAGACTAGCCATTGAGACTTGATCAAACACACCTTACCAGACATTTCCCTTTTTGCTGGATCACAGTGGTTAGTTTTCACCATAAAAAATGCCATTTGGTGGTTCTTTGAACATATTTGCTTAAGATTACGTGATGAACCGAAAGTCAATGAGTAACAGTTCCAGGTCACATGTAACAATCCTGGATGAAAATTTTTTAGATCACTTGGCATGATATGGCATTGCCATGGATTGAGCTTGATCTAAAAAATGAGGTAAAATGTTACAAAGATGAACATTAACAAGAGAAGTAGAAGTGTTTCTATGACATTTTATGTGGCAAAAAGGATTTTTTTGGTTTTTTAGCACATATGAAGATTTAGCAAGAAATAGGCAGAAATCCCTTCAACTATTACTAGGACATAGGGTGCCAAAAGACAAACAGATATTCACACTAAAACCGTATTCATAACAGACTATATGTCTTTTATCTTACAATACCCCAAGGCCTGCAATTTTTGAGACATCTACATGATCATTAGTTACGTCAACATTCAACACAACATCTAAACCATGGATAAAGGGGATCATATAATTTGTATGAGCAACCCAAATGCATTGGACCTATAGCAACTCCATATAGCATGTCAACTTAGAGAGAGTGGCATATGTATATTGCAACAATGCCTGCCTAAAAGAAACTGACCTTTCTAGAAGAGCAACAAACTATGCAGTTAGCACTGTGTTACGGACCAATTGTAAGGTATGGGACTTGAGTCTTACATTGATCATATGGGGGGCTGATGTGGAGTTTATATAGGCTTATGGGCTCTCCCACCCTTTGAGCTAGCTTTTGAGGTTGGGCTCTCTCATAAGACCTTTATCAATTACTATCAGAATCAACACCACTCCTCCGAATCCTTGTGCCATGAGTGGTGACGCTGGTATTGCAGTGTTCGACCGAGGCTAGAAAAGATCTAGCGCACAGTCAGTCCGTAAGTGGTGGGTTGCAGAGCGTAGTGGGATGTTACAGACCAATTGTAAGGTATGGGACTTAAGTCCCACATCGATCATATGAGGGTTGATGTGGGGTTTATATAGGCTTATAGGCTCTCCCACCCTTTGAACTAGCTTTAGGGGTTGGACTCTCTCATAAGACCTATATCGCACTAGGAAGATTTTATCAACTATAGCCGCAATCCAAAAACAATGTTTCTTATGGATCTAACAAGATTCTTCTTGAACAACTTAACATTCTAAGTAACACTTGGATACAAATCACAATAATATCATATTGAATAGATATTAGCAGTCAATTTGGTTATAACCTTCAAATTTTCTTCCATTTCGCTAAATAACAGCACTATTAGCAAGCTAATCAAAAAGTTGAATCAATCAATCAATAGCTCATGTAACCAGAAAGGAATAGTTTATACTCCAACATCAAGTTGAGGTGAAGGGAATTATTAGGCCCAATCAAGGTTTTATGCTTTGTCTTACAGAATTGCATATGGCGTAACTAGAACAGGAGTGCTAGAATGGAAACAAATACGTTGAAATCTTCCAAATTTTGACCATGTTTAAATACAGTACAGAATGGGAACCTTCAAACACTAAAGTTATATGTTAATTGTATACATTGTACTGCAATATATAATTTATCAGCTGCATTGACATAGGGTAGTCAGATGTATCAGAAGCAAATGGGTCATGCAATGGAGATCTAACTTACCAGCATTTTACTTTTAACACTGAAGAATCCATCTGCATCAGCCACCACTGTAGGTTTTGATGCTCCAACAGCCATGATGGCTCCCTAAATAGCATCCCAAACATAAGCAAATGGCTAAGCGAGCACAAATTGAATACAGAGACAAAAAATCTACTGATAACAAAATACCTGGCCAGGAGGAAGAATAGCATCAAACCTATCCACTCCAAACATTCCCAAGTTGGATACAGTGAAAGTCCCTGCAAAGAAGTCCAATATAACCAATGTTCACTTACAATCACGCACATTAAACTAGTAGAGCATGTATAATAGAACAAGCCATATGGTTCACCTGAATTATACTCATGGGGCTGAAGTTGCTTTGCTCTTGCTTTCTCTACCAACTCTTTCCACTTTTGAGATAGTAAGTACAGGTCCAACTACACAAATTGCACACTTTAGTTAACTTGACCTCGGGAAAGTAACCACGAAGTGATCTAGATGAAATAGTTACTTGACTCAAACAATACCTTATCAGCATCCTGCAGAACGGGCGTGATCAATCCACCATTAATTGCAACAGCCACCGCAATATTGATGTTACTGTTGTACGTAAAACTCTTTCCATCTCTGCAGCTAGCATTCACAACTGGGTGTTGAACGAGTGCCATTGCAGCAGCCTTTGCCAATAAGGCAGTCATTGTTACACCCTTTGGTTTCACCTGGTAAGAACCGATCAAGTTCAGCCATTACCACCATATCAAGAATATACAGAGTATCGCATTAAAGAGATCAATGTACAGTCAAAGTTTGATCTTTTTACATGATTACAATCAAAGAAAAGAATTTTATCCAACTGAATGGATAGATAGACAATTAAGCTAACAGAAACTAAGTATTCAAACACAATGCACCTTCTCATAAAGTGCATCAAGAGCATTAGTAGTCACTGGATATCCAACTCGAAAAGTTGGGACTGAGAGACTTTCCACCATATTTTTCGCCACAGCCGCTTGCATAGTCGTGAACGGCACAACGGTGGACCCCGGCAACGGCGGCACAGCGGGACTGGTGGCAGGCTTCGCCGGAGCAGCAGCAGCGACCGGAGCAGGCTGCGCAGGACTCACGCTCGGCTTTGAAGGCAAAATTCCGGCAGCCAATTCAATGTCAGCAGGAGTGATCCTCCCAAATGGCCCTGTTCCAACCACCTTATTAATGTCCACCTTATGCTGCTTCGCCAATTTCTTCGCAAACGGCGTCACCACTATCTTCCTCGGCCCCTCCGCTGCCGTCGCAGCTGCAGCCGGTTGTGAGATTGCAGGAGCCGGAGTGGAAGTCGTCGGCGGCGGCGGAGAAGGAACAACAGCTGGTGGTGGAGCGGAACTACCACTACCACCACCACTACTAGAACCTGCTTTGGCTTTGGCTTCGGCGATTTCGTCCTCGGATTCAGCTAAGAGGCCGATAGGAGCGCCGACAGGAGCACTCTCACCTTCGGGGACAACGATGGCGGCAAGGATGCCGTCATAGAAAGTCTCGACATCCATGTCGGCCTTGTCGGACTCCACAACGACAACGCTATCGCCTTTGGATAGAACATCCCCTTCGGACTTAATCCAGGACACGATTTTGCCCTCGGTCATCGTGGAGCTGAGTGCAGGCATGAAGATCTCGCGAATCTTGGCCTTAACGGAGAGGGCATTCTGGGAATTCCGGTGGAGGCGAGTTCTGGAGGGAAGAAGAGGGAATGAAGGGGAGAGAGAGGAGGAGAAGGAGATGGCGTTGCTGGAGATGGTGAGTTTGCTGAGGAGTGGGGTTGTGGTGGCGGCCATCGGTTGTCGGAGATTGAGGACAGGTAGCGAGTAGTGAGTAAAAATAGAGCGGAGAAGAGAAAAGACCGGACGGAGATGTCGAGGCGAAGTTAGTTGGCAGTGCGTGTGTTTGGTTACATCGCCCGCCCAACAGACATCAAGAGTTGTTCAACAGCATATAACCGTCCTCTTGGGACTTTATTGTCTCAATTTAAAACCCAAGACTATGTCGCAAAATTAGCATTCGTATTTCTACAGATGGCATTTGGGCGGAGTTCGAACCCATCCTGTCCTGAGATCAACGGAGCCAGACTCATGCCAAAGCCCAACCCGACCCAAGATTCAATACATATAACTAAAACAACGCCATTTTTATCAACAGAGCTGGACTCATGCCCAAGCCCAACCCAAGATTCAACACATATAACCAAAACGACACCATTTTTCCTATCCTGAGATCAACAGAGCCAGACTCATACCCAAGTCTAGCCCGACCCGATATTCTCTTGAACCAAAAAGTTACAGGTTACAGATTGAGACAAACTCATGCAAAAAGCCTCTCTTTTATCATACCTTTTCTCCTTTAACAGTTTTATGTGGGAGAATAGGAGGAAAAAAAATAGGAGGGGCTATACTAATAAAATAGTATCATGGTCAAATATACTAACTCTTTTATTCTACCAAAAAGGGTATCTTGATAAATAAAGCACTTTTAGCAGATAACAGGAATCGAACCCTCATCTTCTTCTTGGCAAAGAAAAATTTTATTATTCAACTATATCCACAATTTTTTTTTAGTTTTTGATATGTAATGTCTAAATCGTATTTGTGAATAACTATACTATTTTTTTTTTCAAAACGAGAACTGTAATTACTATAATCTATAATAGAATATTTATTACTATATTATTATATATAAGTATATGCGAATTTCGTGTTGGTATTTTCACCGGTAATCAATTAAACAAAAAAGAAAAGAGAAGAACAAATAAATTTGTTGTATATTGCTTCCAAATACATTGTACAAAGTGCATATATATACATGCTAAGCTAACGAATTCTATTTCGATTATTTACAGAGACTTTGCATGGGTGTTCTTGCTTTTGAGGTTTGTTAAAGCTATGTACATGATTTGTTAGAAAAGGGGTTATCCGCTGTGGTGGATTGCATATTAGCTCCTGGTGTTCACGGGCTTGCTTTGTGGGCTTTTGTTGGGCTTTGGATATGGATAAATGTACCAACATCCCCTCCTCAAGTTGGAAAGTCTGTGAGACCCAACTTGGCACTAGCGATACGAATAGTTTCAGCGGAGAGAGAGCCTTTGTAAAACTGTCAGCCAGTTGTTGTTTTGAAGGAACGTGAGCAGTAACGATGAAGCCTTCCTTAACAATATTTCGTACGAGATGACAGTCAATTTCTAGATGCTTAGTACGCTCGTGAAAGACGGGATTTTCAGATATATGAATGGCTGCCTTGTTGTCACAACACAAGGTATACAGAGATGTAGACTGCACCTGTGAATCCTATAACAAATAGGAAAGCCACCAAATTTCACAAATTGTGCTAGACATGCTTCTATATTCAGCTTTTGCAGACGAAGGACTAACGGTGGATTGTTTTTTAGTCTTCCATGAAACCAATGACCGTCCCAAGAATAAACAGTTGCTAGTAAGTGATTTGCGGGAGAATAGACAACTGGCCCAGTCGGAATCAGAAAAAGCTTACAGCGAAACAGTAGCTTGAACTGGATAAAAAAGACAGCGACGTCGTGTGCCACTTGTGTATCGTAAAACATGTACGAGTGCGACCCAATGTGGCTGCCATGGTTCAGTATTAAACTGACTGAGATACTGAATCGCGAAAGATAAATTAGGACGTGTAAAATTCAGGTAAAGCAAATGACCCACCTAACGTCGATATTTTTCAGGAATTGGTAAAATAGCCCCCTCGTCACAGGACAACTTAGTACCTGGTGGGATTGGGGTTGAGGCAGTTCGTGGCTCCTCCAAACCAATATCACGTAAAATATCCTAAATGTACTTAGATTGAGATAAGTAAATACCATCAGCAGAATGAGCAACCTCAACACCCACAAAAAATTTCACGTATCCCAAATCCTTAATAGTGAATTTACTGTCCAGATATGCTTTAACACCAATAATTGCAGACTCATCAGGACCCAGAACTAGCAGATCATCCACATAGATAGTAATTGCGAGGAAAGACAAATCCGTACCTTTAATGAATAGACAATAATCAGAAGTTGCTTGAACGAACCTGTAGTCGAGAAGTGTATTAGTGAGAGCTTTGTTCCATTGTCTGCCAGCTTGTTTCACGCCATAGAGGGATTTCTATAGGCGACAGACTTGACCATCCTGTAGTTTATCATAACCCTTAGGAGGCCGAAGATATAATTCTTCATCAACGTAACTGCGCAAATAAGCGTTATTGACATTGATATGATGGAGTGGCCAACAATTAGCAGCAGTGATGGCAAATAATAATCTTATGGTTGTAACCTTAGCCACCGGTGAAAAAACATCAGAATAATCAACTCCGATGCATTGGTTGAAACCCTTAACAACAAGTCTTGCTTTCCGCCGTTTTCTTGAGCCATCTGGGTTACGTTTAATCTTGTATACCCATTTCGTATCTAATGGACGTTTCCCTTTTGGTAGATCAGAGACTACCCAAGTTTCATTTTCCTCTAGAGTCGTTAATTCTGCTTGCATCGGACCAACCTATAATGGATCATTTCGAGCGGCTTTATATGACAGTGGCTCATAATCACTGGAAACATTGGCCATAAACGACATGTAAGTGGAAGAAGAAACGGGAAATTTAGGTGAGGGAATGTCGAGTGTACCCGAGGAGAGTGACGAGCCATTGGTAGCGGTAGTCGAAGCATCAGCGGTGGCAAGGGAGACATAGTGGTCAAGGTACTTGGGTCTGGTGCAAATGTGGGTACTGGTACGTGGAATAAATGAAGAAGGTAATGTAGGAGGGTGGGTAGGGATAGAAATGTGTGTATCGGGTAGGGTAATAGTAGGTGTCAGATCAGGTAGGGTTTCATGTGAGTCGTTGAGGTCAACTGGGCCTTGGGACACGAACGAGCCTTGGGAAACGAGTGGGCCTTGGGACACGGGATTTGATGTGGGTGAAAGGAGTGGAGGTTTAGTGGGCTTGGTAGGATTAATAGGAAGGTTATGTGTTATAGTGGTAGGGAAATCGGGCTGGGGATAAAGAATAGGTTGATATGTGGGCTGGTTTGGATATTTGGCTTGAGGTAAAGCAGGTATATTTTGGCATGGAAATAGGTGTTCATGAAATGTAAAATCTCTCGAAATAATTATTTTGTTTTAATCCAACTCAAATAATTTGTATCCTTTTTGACCAGACATGTATCCAATGAATATACATTTTGATGCACGTGGTTCAAGTTTGTCTTTGAAAGGTTTTAGTGTTTGTTGAAAAACAAAGGCATCCAAATGTGCGTAAATGGTCGTAATTTGCTTTTTTTTAGTAGAGTTTTTCAAATGTAGTTATCCATGCGAGTATTTTTGTAGGTAAGCAATTGATTAAAAAAGTGGTCGATATGAGAGCTTCTCCCCAAAACATTGTAGGTAATTTGGCTTGGAAAATGAGTGCACGGGTAATTTGCAAAAGATGTTTGTGCTTACGTTTCACAACACCATTTTGTTGTGGTGTGTGAACACAAGATTTTTGGTGAATAATGCCTTTCTCATAAAACAAAAATTGGTAAGATTTGTTTGTGAATTCAATTCCATTATCTGTTCTCATGCATAAAGGTTTCGATGAGAATTGAGTTTCAATCGTGTTGATAAAAATTTTAAGTACTTCGTGAACATGGGCCTTATTATTGAGTAAGTAAGTCCATATAGCAGGTGAAAATTCATCAACTATGGTAAGAAAAAATCTTGATCCATCAATGTTCAGAGTATTGTACGAACCCCAAACATCGATGTGCAATAATTAGAAATATTTTGTAGCTATTATTTCGTGCCTTGAAAAAGATTTTCTTTCTTGTTTTGCAAGAGGGCAAATGTCACAACAAAATATAGTAAGATTTTTTGAAATAGAGATTGGTACATGCAAAAGTTTACCCGATGATACGTATCCTAATCGATAATACCACAAAGTATAATCATCACATACAAAATTAGCAAATGATTTATTTACGTAAAACTTAAGAGATGGACCTTTCAAGCCAGTGGTGAAGTTTTGGGTAGTACGAC
>JANQAP020000001.1:395583-414085 GCA_026874005.2 Erythroxylum coriaceum
GTCTTTTGGCTATAACTTTTTCATCCGAACTCCAAATGACTTGAAACTTAGATCAATGGATTCCTAAGACATTTTTCGTTTTCTCCATAAAAATTTAGAGTTTTCTGAGTTAAATTGAAAGGGGTTAATAGGATGAAAGTGTGGAAGTTTGCTGGTATGTTATGAATGGGAAAATTATCATAAACATGCTTCTATATTCTGATTATAACTTGATCTGTAGATTTCCAAATAAGTTGATTATTAGTTCAGATTAAACTAGAGACATAAGTCTACAACTTTCTTGAAGAATTTGAATTTTAATTCTATCTTTAAGACTTTCAAAATTGGCATGAAACTGAGTTTTAGCTTAGGCTATAGCATTACCAGGGATAGAAATCATATCCTGTAGTTATTGAATAAACTGTATTGATGTGGGCCAAATTAGGCTGAGTTGTCTTCACCAAAGTTGTAGCTTATTCTCTTAGCTTTAAATTGGTATAAATTTTGTAATTTTTGGATATCTTAGCTGAAAGATATGAGTTATACAATTCGAGGGTACGATCATGTACTAGCCAAATGTTCAAATATACACAGTTAGTGGTATTGTGAGCATAACTCATAGAATACTAAATCAAATTAGATGATCTTGGAGTCATTAGAAACTTAAGACATGGTTGAACAATTTTCCAAAAGGAAGTATTGCCTAATTTTGTCATATACCCTATCAGATTAATTATGGAAAATTGACCCGAAATCATGTGGGTAGAAAATCTGAAGTGGTCAATTAAGTTATATAATAGATTTCACATTGTTTTATTATGGTCCAAATTATAAATACAAATGATATTAATGAGGGCTTTGATATCTGAATGTTTTGATGATTAGGATCAATAAGATACCCCAGAATTGTCATTGAACATGCATTGTGCATACTTTCTATACATTGATGTGCATAAAACAACACTTGTACATTTGTGCAAAAATGTGATATTTGTGAATGTGTTGTGTATGTTATAGAGGAGCACATCGGACTCCAGTTGGATATTGCCGAATCATCCAGGCAATAGCTTCTTGGAGTGTACTGTGAGTCAACCTAGATGAATTTCCTATGATTGACTTTAATTTAATTTGTTAAATTTCCAATTATTAAACTGTTTCGATTGTTTCTTAATTCTGGACTTAAAGTCCGAGCAGTATATATTTGGGACTGTATTGGAAATGTTCTGATTTGTTTTATGATTCTAATTGTATTATGCTATGTGAATTCTCAATAAAAGTTGAATGTCAGACTAGGTCCGATGACTATGAAAACTTTATCTGAGCATTTGTATATAATCGTGATATATGACATATTCAGTATTTGATGCATTTCATAAATGCATGCTCAGATAAAGACGTTGTGACTTGAATAGCCAGTTTGAGGCGCTTCCACGTCGAGCTTTGCTCTGTGATATATGTTTCTGCACATAGAGCTATGATCCGTTATTCTGTTCTGACTGAGCCCTATGAACCAATATTTGTATAAGTATGTGATAGGCACTTAGTCACAACAATAAGAACGAATATGAGTCTCATTCATATAACATTCATATAAGACTGAAATTCTTCGAATGATTTGCAAAGCTGTAATGAGTGACCATATGATATGCCATGTTCTGTGAGTATCTGAATAATAATTACATATTCTGAATGAATATCGTGTGTTTATAATCCGGTGAAATCATCAATGATGGGTCACTTATTGAGTTCGCAAAACTCATTTAAAAAAATTTCAATGTGTTTTTTTCAGGTACAAGACATGAGACCTAGTTCCTTAGTCAGGACTTAAGGAACCTTTTGGATAGAAAAATAGCTCAGAGGTCTGTCAACTGACACCAGAAGTGCTGTAGCATTTATTTTGTAGCTTTGTTAGAACCTATAAGAGGTTTTGTACATATGTGTATGATGGAAATAGTGTAAGATTTGTGAATGAATGCAATCATTAGGTTTTAAAATGTAGTGACCTCTGATTATGTTAGATGATGCCATGTATAAGTTGAATTTGTTTTTGCTCTAATATACCATCATCATAAGATATGTACTTGAATATTCTAATGTTTGGGTATGTATCTTGTAGTTGTGGGATGCTGCATATTGTCTACTCGAGAGACAATTTTGCGTGATCTCAAGCGACACCTAAGGTTGGTTCAGGAACATATAAAGATTCAACCAGACAAGGGCCGACGTGAGATTCAATTTTCAGTTGGGAATTTTGTATATTTAAAGTTGCAGCCTTATAGGCAATCATCTGTAGCATTCCGTGGCTCCCTTAAATTATCCTCTAGGTTCTATGGGCCTTTTGAAGTCTTGGCCAAAATTGGACCAGTGGCGTATCGCTTACGTTTGCTTTCGGGTGCTCTAATCCATGACATTTTCCATGTTAGTCTCTTGTGAAAACATTTGGGCAATAAGCCAGCACCATTGGCCGAATTGCCCCCAATCACAGATGAAGTTTTCATATTACCAACTCCAGCTGCGATCTTGGATAGACACACAATCTAGAAGGGTCACTATCGTCCATATAGGGAAGTTTGAGTTCATTGGAAAGGAACTGACATTGTTGATGCTACTTGGGAAAATTTTCGATGTTTTTCTCGGTCTCATCCCGACTTTGTCCTTGAGGACAAGGACCTTTTGGGGCAGATGGAATGATAGAATCGGTTAGCACCTGATCACGCAATGCTTGGAGGGCTTGAACAAGTCAATATATTAGTCTGTTGCAGTAACTACTTAGTCCATGATCAACTCCTTGATTCTTCGAGGATTAGTTGTCCCATCCTTCTAGCTTCAATTTATCGTTGTTAAGTGGATTGATCACTTCGTAGTTTCTTATTTTCTGTTATTTGGGTTTCTTTTTGTTGCTATAAATTGAGATAGAATTGATGAATAAAGGAGAGGACAATTACACTTACAAGCTTCTCTCTGCCCACTTCTCTTCTTCTTCTAAATTCTTCTTTATTAAAAATATATATTTTTGTATATGAAATAATATAAATTAAATTAGACATCAAATAATTATTTTTTTGTCTTAAAAAATATTAGTATTTTATCCATTTAAATTAGTTTTGATTCAATTTTTTTCATTAAGAACTCAACTAATTATTTTGAATTATTGTCAATTTGATATTTCATCATTTTTATATGGTTTATTTTTTCATGTTTGTTGTAATTATTGGATTGAAATTGGAAAAAAAAGAAGCGCGTTATGCTCGTATTTTTCGACTAGATCACTTGTTTCACTTTTACTATTTCAACGCTATTTCAATTCATCTTATTCACATATTTATATGGGACAAAGTAAAATATGTAATCGCGTCTCGGCAGGCTGGGACTAAGTAGTAATTGATGTAAAATACTAAAACCCCTTACAAAATATGAAAATACAAACAACTCTCTCATGTATGCCTTGCACATTTGCATGTTTTGCTTATAACCAAATCCCAAAAACAAAGAATTAATTAATTTAATTTGAGTTTAAGAATTATATATAATTATTATATAAACAAATATCACTTATATTTAATAGTTGTTTTAAATTAAAGTTTAAGAAAAATAATTATTTTAAAAATTTAAAAATTAGAATAACGGAAAATTTTAAAATTTTAAATATTTTATTAAATTATAAAGCGTCTACAGTTTTTTATGGAAAAAAACAAAACTAACAATAATTGAGAAGAGCAATGGTCACGTGCACAGCGGGCGAGGTGCATCGTCCACGTCCGCATACTTGGTAGGAGACGAGAAAATGGATGGGGGCCGGCTTAGCTGTCACGTGGAGCCCTTAGGTTTTACCTCCTTTTTGCTTTTGGCTCTCGAACTTTAATTTTTTTATTATTTTAAATAATAATTTATCTTTTTTTAATAAAGTATTCCTTTATTTAATGCGGATTGTTGACTTTCTTTTACAAAGGCAAGCAAGATGTAACGGAACGTGGTGCCCACCACGTTGAATCTAGACGCCGATGCTCGGAATGATTCTCGGGCTCATTAATTAAATGGAATATGTGATGATATTTAAAAATTATTATTATTTAATTATTAAATATTAAAATAATTATTTATGTGTTTGCTATTATTGTTTTGATAACTGCTGAAACGTGAAAATAGGTATTTGACAAGTGCGATTGCAGTTGCTGAAAAGAGATAAAATGGCTAAAAATCTTATTAATTTAATAAACTATTAATTGTTATATAAATAATTTAAAAAATATACTATTAATCATATAAATTTAAAATTATAAATAATAAATATTAAATTAAAATAAGAAAAATATAAATAAAATATTTCATAAGGATATAATGAAAAATAATAATTATAAGAAAATTATTAATAAAAAGTATAATTTTTAACTCAGAAGTACTTTCTTATCACAACCTTCTCTTTACTTATCGATTTCTGCGGTGACACCTCCCTTTCCTCCAACCTCGGATTGTTCTCCCGTAAATCTAAATATGTGATTGCGCTTGGAAACTGCAATAGATAAGTACTTATCCACGCCGTACTGCAGATCTAAATGCAATTAATGTTTAAAAAAATATTAAGTAACTATTTTAAATCTTAACTTTTATATTATTTTATGAGTCACATTAATAAAATATTAATAAAAATAACTTCTTAAATGATATTATTCAAAATTTTAAAATTTTTAAACAGTTAATTAAAATTTTATAATTTATAAATTATTTAAAGGGTAATCACTAAAGGTAGTAATAGTTATTTAACTTGCCAGCTGCCATTGTGGACCATAACTATAAAAAGACCTTTCTTCTTTTTTGATTTTTGGACAGCATTAGACACAGGCCATGATGGGACTTGTCTCCATGGACCCCTAAATCTGCACTCATTAATTTCGTCAAATTAACGTATAACTACAACTTTGTCTCCAATTTCGGTTTGGTTTGATATGTATATACTAATAATGTAACGTCATATACTAATAATGTGAATATATATATATATATATAATTTTTTTTTTGAAGTGAAAGAATTCACAGTCGTTATTTTTTGGATGCGCACTGAGTAAATTTTCAGATTGACTCAATAGCCTGCAAATCACGTCAACTGAGTACTTCGCACAAAGCAAGCTTTGTACGATATACTCGATCGAAAGAGCGTAAATAGGGAGATTCGAACACAAGATCTTTTGGATTAATTAGATTTACACTAATTATGGATTAATTTGTTATGATCAATATCTTAAAATTAAAGTTAAACTAGTAAGATAAAAAGTTTAATATTTAACAAATTTAACTGATATTAGATCGTCATAAAATAGACTAAATATTGAATAAAATTAAAGAATTTGAAATATATTTAAAAGAAAATTTCCTTACATTTCAAAAAATTGAAATTAAAATAAAAATAGATTGTTAAATAAAATTAATTGATTTATTTTAATTATAAGAAATTATTAATTTACTAAAATCGGCTGATTAATTTATAAAATGATCGGTTTAATTAAAATTAATCAAACCATAAAATTAAAATCGAATAAAAAAGTCAGTAAATTAAGAATTGGTTGGCTTTTTAATTATTGTTTACACCAAATTTAAATTTAATTTTGAGAAAAAGATGTTATTTCCTTAATCAACAGACAAAAAAGAGATATTGTATACATAAATATCAACCTAACTGAAAATATCTCTCGATTATAAATATTGATTGGTTAAATAATTTAATTAAGACACATAATTTATAAATTATTATATGCAAATAAAAAATAACTACTAAAATTTTACTAATATAAAAAAGAGGTTAGTATTAAATTTATAAGTACATTTTAATATAAAATGTTTCAAAGATTTATACTAATTATAGATTTAAACTCTCTCAAAATTAAATAGGTAAATTTGCTTTGATGTGTTTTTTAATTTATTTACCTATTACGGAATACCCGGTTGGAGTGATTTGCAGATTATTGCGTCAATTCAAAAATTTACCTACTACGTATTTAAAGGATAGAGACTACGGGTTTCTCTGTTTAAAAAAAAAGTGTTTCTTAATTTACTCTCACCTAAATTAGTTTTATTTAGCTAATAAAATTTATTATTAGCTTAAACTTAAATTTAATAAAACATTAATATTCTTGTATGTAAATTTGGCGATTTAAAGATTCTAAATTTTAATTGAGATTAAAAATAATTTCTTATTTAATAATTCAAAAAATGATTGATAAATGGTAAAAATATATTAGAATTATAAATGATAATTAAGTTAATTCATCAATTTTAAATTATTAATTTATTAAAAAACATAATTTATAATTTATTATATGTATTTTCATAAGAATATAATTTTTTTCAATAGTTTTTAACAAAATTTATATAATAATTACCCATTAAGCTCTTAAGTTATATAAATCTTTTATCATAGAATATTTATTCAGCAAATTGGAAATTAATTTTTATTATATTTTATTAATAAAAGAATCAATATTTACCTACAATTAAATTAAATTTGCCGGTGGTAATTAGTGACTCTTTGTGGCGGCTAAAATAGCTTCTTCCAAAATTTAAACAACGCCAGTTGCGCCCGCCACTCTCTCTCCTCGTGTGTCAACTTGTACGTTGTCGTTTCCTTCAAGTCTCGGCAATACGACATGTGATGGGATAAGCTTTAGAAAAGCCGTACAATCCAACTTGTAAATACTCCGTCATATTGAGGGCGTTTTGGGATCTCGCGTGTTTCCTACCACTTTCCTTTTTCGTAGACTAAATCTCAACCGTTCATCTCTGGTTCGAACACCGCATCGCGAAACCCTAGCTCCTCCCTCTCTCTTTATTATAACTTTCAAAATCTGAAACTCTCGCTTTCAAATTTCTTGTGCAATTTCTCTTCTTCTTTTCTTCTTCTTCCTCAAGGTTTTTGCTTGTAATTCTAGAGCGTCTCGCTTCGGTTCACGATTGAATTGATGGAGAGATTGAGGTCGCCGGCGGATATGTCGTCTTCGTTCGGGTACGTGAGCTGGGAGGAGGTGAACGTCTCCGGCGAGAGAGGGAGTAGAGAGGTTCACTATTTTCTGAGAAGATTTGATGGTGGATCGGATCTGGCTGTGATTGGAAGAGAAAAGAGCTTGAGACATATTTCTTATCATTACGCAATTAGAAATCGGTCGGTTTTGTTGTCTTTGGGTCCGTTATCCAAGCTCAAGTCCAGAAGAGAGGTGATTGATTGGCTCAGCTCCGTTGTTTCAGGTACGTAAAAACAATTGGGGAATATCAAATTGGGATTAGTTTGCTTCTTAATCTCCTTCAATGAATTCAACGAGTTTTGGTTCAAAAGTTTGAAGGTTTTGGCGTTGCAAGGGTGTTTTCTCAGATCTGAGGATTTGTTTGCTCATAAAAGCTGTTTTGTTCATTACACAACTCGTTTGTTCTTGTGAATTCTGTCCCTTGTCGTGGAATTCCATTAAAGGCCACGGTATATAATTACGTTTTGTATCAATTATTTATTAAAAGATGGATCTTTGTTTTGTTTTTGGTTTGTTAACTTGCAGATTCTTTGCCCAAAGTTTTTCTTTTAACTCTTAATTTCGGGTAAAGGCTCAAAAGTTAACAGGTTTTTCCGTTAAAATTTTGTTTACTCGCAGTTCGCGGTTTCTATCCACCATATCCCTTCTTCTTCTTTCTATCCATCATATCCCTTCTTCTTCTTCTTCTTCTTTTTCTTCTGCTGCTGCTGCTGATTTTCCTCTTTCTGTTAATTTTTTCAAGTTTGGGCTTGGTTTTTCTTTTTTTGTATTATCCATCCTTATCACGGTCCGAAAGTAAGCGGCTGATGTACTTTTTCAGTTTGATGTTAAACTTTATGTTTATGCTTATGATTTAGCGTTAAGCTTGTTTCTTGGTTTCAAGTAATGTTTCTTTACGTTTCCTGATCTTTGTTCTTTCCCTTCCTGTCTATGAATTCTATTTCATTCGGTGGCTCTTTGACAGTCTTTGCATCAATCGTGTTATTTTTTAATCGTTTCTTTGAAAGATATATTTTCTTTTCTGATATAGACGGCGAAGTGTTTCTTTGTTTATGGTTTTCTTTGGGAGCCTTATTACCTGAAGTATAATTGGTTCTTTGTTTATTGTTGATTTGGTGAAGATAAAAACTTGTTGTTCAGGTCTTTTAACTTCCTTTGAATGAAATATGTAATTGAGGCATGTATGCGCCAATAACCAAGATCCACTTGATAGGCTAAATTTTATGAAGTCTCAAGGTACTTTCAAATATGATGATAATTAGTTTACTAGGAAATAGTTGAAAAGCTGTACAATATTTGATAATTGTACTTTTTGGTTGGAAGATTTTTTTTATCCTGTTATACTTTTCCACATGTTCTATCGTATTTGCTTTTTGAGATGCCGATAAGCTGTGCTTATTAAGCTGTTTAACATGTTTGATTCAGAAAATTTTAACGCTGCCCCCAACATTTTTATCAATATGAATTTGTAATTTCGTTTTACCCTGCACTAATTGTAACGAGCTTAGTGTGTTGTTAAATTTAGGGGAAGGATATAATACATATATTCTATTTTAGAAAAGTAGGCATTTGGTCTTTAGTCAAAGTTAATTATGCATTTTCTAGAATTATGCATGTTAATCTGATTCCGATCTGTGTATATTTTTACTTAAGCTTTCTGTTTGTTTTATTTGGTTTCATGCTGTGGTCACAACCTAACGTGTGGCCTCACATTTGGCATATAATTTTTTTATTTACCTTAGTTTCTGTTTGCCAATTATTAAGTTAGTTCTGATTGTTCAGCAATTGTAAATTTGAACTTTCAGGTTCACTGGCCCATTTATCTTCTCCCATGTCAGGTTCTTTGGATAACAGTGATACTTCTGAATTGGATATCGAAGCTTTTAAGGTACAAACATCTGTTCATGATTGTGATATGTAATTTTCTAACTTATCATCTTTTGTGATCTCACTTATTTCTTCTATTCCAGGATATTCAATCAAGGCACGTTGGCAATTATACCAAGGAGTTTTCATGGTTGGGTTCTCCATGGACTTGCAGAAAAAAAAGAAAGCATTATCAGTCTTTTTGCAGGAACAGTGTCAAAATCTCGGTAAGTGTGTTTTGCTTGTTGGGTACCTTACAGGTGGTGTTAGTATTTTGTGGTTTTTTAGCATTGTCATTTAACACCTTTCTTGTTAATTGATCTTTAAATCTTTTCAGGTTCATGACTTTGTTTATGTTTTAGTTGAGGAGGGCAAACGACTTGTTGCCTATTTGGAAGATATGTACGAAGAGTCTAAAGGGAGCAAGATGGTTGTGGTACGATGGTTTCACAAAATTGATGAGGTTGGTTTTGTTTTGCCTCACAATTATAATGACAGAGAGATTTTCTTTTCTCTTTGTCTTCAAGATCTCAATGTTGAATGCATAGATGGATTGGCCACTGTCCTCAGTCCCCAGCATTTCACCAAGTTCCTGAAAAGGGCAGTGCATACCAAATTCGATCCATTTGTTTGCTACAAGCAGTTTGAAAATGATGATGCCAAGCCTTTTGACATCACTCAAGTCAAAGGTTACTGGAAACAGGAAATTTTTAGGTATATATACCCTGTTTCTCATTCAAAAAGTCAGTCATTTTCACAGCGGGCTGACAATGGTCTGCTCATGGCAGACAGTGCCACTGATTCCATTGGGATCAGGCCTTGGAAGAGGCTTCGACGATTGAAAGATGATGTTCTTGTTGGCAGTAAAGAATTAGTACAGGAAGTATGCTTGGACACTACTACCTCTAGTGATAAGCTGAGAGGTGGGGTTGAGCCTACTGCTTCTTTGGCAGTGGATGAGGTGAAACATAATCCAGTCCACTTTCTTAAAGTTGGTTCTGATGTTGAGGTGCTTTCTCAAGATAGTGGGATTCGAGGTTGCTGGTTTAGAGCTTTGATAATAAAGAAGCACAAAAATAAATTGAAGGTTAGATATCAAGATGTGAAGGATGCAGATGATGAATCTAAAAACTTGGAGGTGTGTTGAACTTGCTATACTTTCTGTTCTTTATTCTTCAACTTTGTGAAGTGATTTATGTGCCTGAAAGTCACCAGGGAGGTAGTACTGATATTTCTCTTGTATTGTCAGGAGTGGATTTTAACATCCCGTGTTGCTGGTGGCGACAAACATGGAATTCGAGTTTCTGGAAGGAGCATTGTTCGCCCTATTCATCCACTTGATGAAGGCAAAGTAGCTGGCTTAGTTGATGTTGGGACAGCTGTTGATGCCTGGTGGCATGATGCATGGTGGGAAGGCATTGTTGTTAAAAAAGAATCTGAAGATAGAATTCATGTCTATTTTCCAGGTTAGAAAACTTTCAGTCCTCTGAAATTGAATTACAGTGTGGTGCAGAATCTTTTCTATGTTTTGTTCCTTTAATATTAATGCCCGAAATTTTCTATTTCTTGAAATTTGCAGAAGAGAAGCAGGAATCAGTGTTTTGCTCTACATATGTGAGACTTTCACATGAATGGTTGGCAAATGAGTGGACGCCTGTTGAGAAAAGGCCAGATATAGCTCAACTTTCTTGTTTGGAGCAAGAGAGAGCTGAAGTCAGATGCGACGCGAACAAATTGGTAAGCATTCGTGATGATACTCAGTCGGAGAAAACTATAGCCGGACGTCAGGATTCATCTTCAGACCTGGGAAGTGATAAAAGGAAGTACTTGGCATTGTTTGGGGATCTAGCAAAGGATGATTTGCTTGCCCAGTTAAGGTGGAAATCTTCAAGAAAGAGAAAACGAATCAGTGCAAGTTCTGGCCATAAGATGAACAAGATTAAGGACGGGATTAGGAGATCAACAGACATCATTGGATCAAGAACTCAGGAAAGATTTCTAGTTCCTATGAAGTTGAAAGTTGATCATGACAACTGCAAGTATATGGGGGATTCTCTATTTAATTCAACTGTTGTGCCACCTCTAACAAACTTGGTCATGTCTAGATAATACATTAATTTTCTTTTAGGATGTGGAAGTCTTGACCTCCTCCATGTTCCCTTTTGCTAATTTTTGTTTTGGAGGGTTCGAATGGTGCAAATATGCTCTTTTGCAATGTAGTACTTGACATGTAACAGTAGGTAACAGGCAGTCTGCTGTTCATCAAGTTTCAGGCATGAATTTTTGTATCACTTACAGATGTTTAACCCCAGCATAGTTTGCACATTCCAAGGACAGGGGGGTTCATGTAACTTGTACATCTTGTAATAAAGTTTACATTATCTTCAGTTACCTGTTTAATCCGAGTTTGATTGAATTTTTAACCAAGTTTGATCGAATTTTAGACCAATTTATTGTAAAGCTTATATTTGTTGAAATTAATATGATAAAATTAAAATTTTAAAATATATGTGAAAGAAATTATTTTAAAGTTTAATTAAAAAAGAGACTTTAATAAATTTTTTAAAAATTGTTTTAATTAATTTATTAAATTGATCATTAAAAAAATTGAATTAAGATTATTAAAAAGTAATGTTGTTTTAAATTAAGTCTTAAATTGGATTCAAAGTTTGAATTTCGGTTTAAAATTTTTAAATTAGATTCAAAGGTTAAATAATATATTTGATTTAAATATTAGTAATAAATTTTTATATATAATGAATTATTAATTTTAATTTTTTTTAATTTTATTTGTTCGTGAAAATTTTGTTTATACTTTAATATTTAAAAGATGTTAATTTTTATTATATAGACATTTGGTAAAAATTTTAATAAAATTGTCATGTGATATTTTTATAAACATATCATATGTTAATTATGTTAGAAAATTCATAAAAATTTTAAAAAGATACTTATATTTTAATTTAATAAATATAATAATTTTAAAATATTAAATTATAATATACTTTTAAGAATGAAATAATTAATTTTTATATGTGTGTGTATATATATGTATATATATTTATTTAAGAAGGAGACTAGAGTTGGTTCATATTTGGGCTATGGGCCTGTAATCACAAAAGGCCTTTTGGTTTGTTAAATAACCGAATCTGATTAATCCCTCGTTTATTGGTCACGCGATTGTCTACTCTTAGCTCCGGATTGGAATTTTCCCCAATTTGGATCTCTCGTTCTCCTCCTCTTTAATTTTTCACGCAAATCTTCAATTCTTTTCTTGTCACCTTCTTCTGATTCGATTCGATTCGATTTTGATTGCTTTCTCCTCAAATTGCTGTCGCCGCCACCGATTCCGTAAACCCTAACCCTAGATCTGTTTCACAATGCCCAGCGACGCCGAATCCTCCCGCCGAAAGCACCGCCGATCGACGTCCGATGAGGAGGCGGAGAAATCTTCTAAACGCCATAAGCATCGACACCACAGGCATCATCGTCACCGGAGCAAGAAGCACGGAGAGGATGAGAGTGCTGTTCTTCGAGAAGCTACTCCTCCCCCGCCGGTTGTTCCTGTTGTTGATAGCAAGCGAGCGGATGACGACGATGTGGAGGAAGGGGAGATTCTCGACGAGGAAGGTTTTGAGTCGGTGGAATTGAGCGATCAGAAAGTTGACTCCAAAAATCTGGTGTGTTCTGTCAACTACTTTTTTCTATTCACCGTTTATCTCAAGTTATGGTATATCACTTTTTCTTTGGGGAATCTTGGGAAATTGATTACGTTTGGACTAACTTTTTATGGTTTTTACCTTTTAAAAGTTCCTTTCGCTGAAGGGTGTCGTGGTTTAATCATGAGGAATGAGTAATTCAAGTCTTATGCTCGTTCTTAGTTTCCGTAGTGGATATCTTCTTGAGATTTTTTGAACATTTGATGTATCTCTTTCTCTTTCTTATTCTTTTAGAACTTGTTAGAGTATGTCACACTGTACAAGAACATAAATGAAATGGAAAAGCAAAGAAGTATGGCTCTAGATGATTCAATTGAAGAAGTGTTGGCCTGTTGTTATTTGTAAGAGCAAGTTACATGTCCCTTTTCTCGCTCACTTTTTTATTTGAATTTTTGTTTTGTCTTTCAATGCTCTTTCTCCACTGTTTTGTTTCTATAACTTATCTTGTAATCTTTGTAAGTTTTGGCTTCTAAGTTTCATGAGCTGTATTCCAGGGAGTTCGTGTTGACAAGAGCAAGAATCTTTTCGAGACTGATCCTTTGGGAGATGTAGGGATCAATTTGCAAAAAGATTCTAAGACTAAGTATCAAGATGAATTATCTCCCAGAGCTGAGCCGAAAGCTGTTTCCAATGGGGGTTTGGGTAGTGAACATCATGACAAAGATATGAAGTGGCATGGAGGATCTAGATCTGCTTCAAGGGGAAGTCACAACCGGAGTCATGATGATACTGATATGTATGAGAGTAATGAAGGCAAATTTGACTATGTGAGGAAGTCATCATCTTCTGAAACTGATAGGGATGGGAACATGAAACTCACACGCTCTCCGTCATGTGATAAGTACAAGGATGGGTTTCATTCTAGGAGATCAGGGTCACATGATGTCAGTAGGGAGAGATCTCTTTCCCGTAGCATTGTAGAAGATGATACTATTATGAAAGGAAGGTCATATTATGACAGGGCTGAGAAAATGTCTGATGATGAGAGGAAGATTAGGCATGACAGGGATTTGAGGAGAGATTTGATTAGAGGAAAGGAGCAAGAATTCAGTGCAAGTCATAAAAAATATCATGGAGTAGAGGATAGCGAATATGAATGGAATGGGCGCGTTAGAGAGAGGGGCAGAGAGAGGGAGATGGATAGGGTATTGAGAAGGGAGAAGGAACAGGGGAGGAGCAGAGGCCAGGAGGCAGACATGGAACTGAGAAAGGATAGGGAAGGGGAGAGAATCAGAGACAAGGATTATAGGAGAGAAAAGGAAAGTGAGAGTAAGAGGGAAAGGGAGATTGATAGAGATCAAAGAAGAGATAAAGACTGGGAAAAGAGCTGGGATAGGGACATGGACAGAAGAAGAGAGAGGGAGCAGGACAGAAGCAGAGAAAGGGAAGTGGACAAGGAACGGAGAAGAGAGAAAGAAAGAGGTAGGAGCAGAGATAGAGAATCAAAAGCAGAAAGTAGAGCTGAGAGACAAAAGGGATGGAGCAGGGACAGGGAGGATGACCTTGATAGAAAGAGACCAAGGGATAGAGCTAAGAGCAGTGACAGAGTTAAAATTAGTGAGAGAGATAGGGAGAGGGAGAGGGAGAGTGAGAGGGATAGGGATAGGGATAGGTATAGAGACAGAGAGAGAATCAGGAATCATGACCGGTTGACTGAAAGGGAGCAGGATAGGCGTAGACTAAATGATAAATATAGGGATAGAGTTAGAGAACTGCACAGTGATTCAGAAAGGTTATCTAATGCAAACAGTGATTCTCTTGAAAGTACCAGGGACAAATTGAAAAGGTATTGTGGATTCCTAGAATGCGTTCTTTTTTTTTCATGATGCATGCCGACTTTATCATACTTGTTTTCTTGTGTTGGCTGTAGAGATGAAGCTGAACAAGATGATTTTGAAGAAAGGATTGAATTTAAACTAGCTGAACAGGAAGAAGATCTTGATAGAATTAAGGAGGAGAGTAGAAAGCGAAGGCAAGCTATTCTTGAAAAGTATAAGAATCAAAAGCCACAACAGCATAACAGCCCACAGTCAGAGAATGCGCTAAAAGGTGTCTTTTAAATAATTTTAGAACTTAGTTTGCTTTGTGAATTATATATATTTTGATACAAGATAGTCATGATTATTTGTTGTCCTGTCGGAAGCAAGGCTGATATAACAAGTTATACATGTTGAATAAACTATTCTGACCTTAGTGTTATCTTCATTCCAACTTTGACATTTTATCAATGAGCATGTTATTTTATGTTAGATTGCAAGTTGTTAGAGATATCTTAAGCTGTAATGCTTCATGAGAGGGCAAAATTTGGTCTGTAACTGTTGGCCGCGGTTGGATTGTTAGGTTCCATTTGTCATTTATGGATTCAACATTCCACTAGAGAATGTTGGCCTAGTTTGTGTTGGATTCTTACCACCCTACATTCCTCTTTATTTATGCTTATTGCTATTTGATTAGGTTCATTATGTTTTAATGATATTGTCATTCCTATCAGATAAGGAGTTTGCAGCGGTACCTGTGAAATCATCACCGACTTTTGGTGAACATCCAGCTAAACCAGTGCAAACTGTCAATGTTGCTACAGCTGAAGGTAGGAATGATCATGGGGATATTTTTGGTCCTGAGCCATTAGTTTCGGAGGGGAAATCACCTCATCAAAACGGAATGCAACCTTCTGAAAGAGCTTTAGGAGGGGCAGGACTTGGTGAGGGTACTCCAAAGGTATATTCATTTTGCAATGAAAGTAGATAAACTCTTGAATAGTTTTGTCTGTTCAGGTGTTTAGCTAATGATACATTTTATTTGAATTTGTGCAGGGTGAGAGATCAGATGAAAAGTACTGTGATGATATATTTGGAGAGACACCTACTGGAGTACGAAAACAGGTAATTTGCTCTGTGATCTATGATTCTTGTAGCTGCTGTTTATGGCATCAGTAAAACAAAATGGCAAAAGTTTTATCTTTGTGTTTTTCAGGGCAAAGGAGATGGTTTGCTAATTGTAAGTGGCCTTCATGACAACTGGGATGATGCTGAGGGGTATTACAGTAAGTATTGAAAAAGCTGTTACTCTTTATCTTTACTCTTATCTTTTGCTTTGTTACTTCTTCCAGCTTTGAGATGTCTCATCTTGAAGTCCTTTGGCAAAACATGAAATATGTCCATTAAAAATGCTGTTATAAGTGATCTTATGTTTAGACTTCTATTAAAACCTGCATCTGTTTTCCCTTTCATGTAATCTCCTGCTTATGTGTGTGTCTGTCTTACTTGCATCTAGGTTCTTTTGTTTTCTTGTGGATTCTGGTTTTATTGTTGAAGTCAAATTAGAGAATGTCAAGATGAAGAATTGTTGATAATAATTTTATACACTGTTGCACTGGGGTTGGTTTCTGATAGGCTAAAAGTTGTCCTATTATTGAAGTTTGATGGTTTGCACCTTCTCTGAAATGGGGAAATGGGGATAGATAGTGTACATACAAGCTACTAGTTATTATGTTTTCTTTACTAGGAAATGAGTTTGGGTTGCTCCTTGGGTTATTCACTTTATGGCCTTTTTATCTTGGCAGTACTCCTTTCTTCTATTGTTATTTTTCTATGATATGTAATCATCTATTTTCTCTTCAGGTTATCGATTTGGTGAATTGCTTGATGGGCGATATGAAATTGCTGCCGCTCATGGTAAAGGTGTATTTTCCACAGTAGTCCGAGCAAAGGATTTTAAAGCAGGCAATGGTGAGCCTGAAGAAGTGGCTATAAAAATTATTCGTAATAATGAAACAATGTAGGTGATTATATTATTTGTTCTCTATTTTTTCTGATTTACTTCCTTTTCTGTGTTGTTCTGAACTCTCGCGCATCTTTGTGGTATAGGCACAAAGCAGGTCAGTTAGAGGTTCAGATACTGCAGAAACTAGCTGGTGCAGATCCTGAAAACCGGAGGCACTGCGTTCGTTATCTTTCTAGTTTCAAGTATAGAAATCATCTTTGTTTAGTTTTTGAGTCTCTTCATATGAACCTTCGTGAAGTTTTAAAAAAATTTGGTCGCAATATTGGCCTGAAGCTTACTGCTGTCAGAGCATATGCAAAACAGCTTTTTATTGCGCTGAAGCATTTAAAGAATTGTGGGGTTCTTCACTGTGATATAAAGCCTGATAACATGTTGGTATGTTTGGTACCCTTTTCTGCCACTTGTTACTCTAATGAAATTTGCCATGAATACTCAGCTTTACATTATGTTTTTTCCTTCGACTTTTAATGCAGGTGAATGAGGCAAAAAATGTGCTTAAGCTTTGTGATTTTGGTAATGCTATGTTTTCTGGAAAAAATGAGGTTACACCTTACCTTGTTAGCCGTTTTTATCGGGCTCCAGAAATTAGTAAGTACTAATGTTAAATACTGGATACATGAACATAGTTGGTAAATTTTATTAGTTCAAAGCTGGTTTTATAACTGTATTCTGAAGTTTGAAGTTCCATTTTCCAGTTTGCTCCAAGCTCTTCATTTCATCTGGGATTTCAGTTTTTCATATGTTATCTAATCTTTTGTTAGTTTATCTCATTTAGTGCACTAGATCACTAGTTTAGTATTGTTAATATACAAGTGCGTGGAAGGAAATTGTGTTTTCATTGGTACTAGTGACCTCAGTAAGGCATGATACCTGTTTTAAAAAATCAGAGGTTAGATTATATTTGTTATGTTTGATAATTTGCTATGTAGTTGAAAAGCTTTTGGGATCCTTTTCGACCTTGTACATAACATTTTCATATCAGTCATTGTCTTGCATGATGATTACTTTTTGCGCAAAATTAAACATGGGAATGTCTACTTTTTTGATAATATTTTATTTTTAAATTTTAGAGTATCAATAACTTCTCAATGTAATTTGGTTTCAGTTCTTGGCTTGCCCTATGATCATCCCATGGATATTTGGTCTGTTGGTTGCTGTTTGTATGAGCTTTACACTGGGAAAGTTCTCTTTCCTGGTCCTTCAAATAATGATATGTTGCGACTTCATATGGAATTGAAAGGTCCATTTCCGAAGAAGATGCTTAAGAAGGTAGGTATCCTTTATTCATTCTGGTGATGTTGATAATGGTTGATCAAAGCTACTAATCATGTTGAAAAAAGACATCATGCAGGATATGTTCTGTCCTTGAAAACAATAAGGGAACCTGATTGAGCTCAAGACTTCTACCTGTATTTTTTAATTTAATTCACTTAGCTAATGCTTGTACCCCTCTTCTGGACTTCATTTTCCAGGGTGCATTTGTTGATCAACATTTTGACCACGATTTGAATTTTCATGCTGCAGAAGATGATCCTGTTACTCAAAAGGTATGCTGGCATTTGTTCCACCAGTGTTTTAACCCTATATTATTATTGCCTCTCATATCAACTGGCATTTTCTACTCGTGCATTTGCAGACTATAAAGAGGATGATTCTAAATATAAAACAGAAAGATATTAGCTCCATCATTAAAGGTTCTCCAGGCGAGGATCCAAAAACGCTCGCTCATTTTAAAGACCTTCTAGACAAAATTTTCATGTTGGACCCAGATAAGAGAATGACTGTTTCTCAAGCACTAGCTCATCCATTCATCACGGGCAAGTGAACCATGTTGCTGATTTTCTGACTCAAAGAAATGATGTTGCACTAGATAATTTGTACATTATGACCTAATTCACATTCAGAAATCTAATCATTGAGAGTTATCTGTCTTTTATCTTCTCTTCGATGGCCTATAAGCATTGGACAGTTCTAAGGCGTGGTTGAAGCCAAAAGTGGTGGTTTGGTTGGGGACTTTTACTGGAGGTTCTTTCGGTCGAATGTACTGTTTCTATCGTAAGACAACTTGCCAAAGGCGTTTTTTACACCTTGTAATCATTGTTTATATAAACATTGTGAAAAAATTGATCAGATCTGGTTCTTATT
>JANQAP020000001.1:424140-435457 GCA_026874005.2 Erythroxylum coriaceum
GAAGAATATAATAAAGAGATTTATTAAATTTTTAATCTTTATTTAATTTTATAATATTAGTTTACATTTAAAAAATATCATAATATTAAGTTTTTGAATATAAAGAGTCACATCAAATTAATATTTTTAGTATATAACTACTATATATTTTATTTATGTCATACTGTAATTATAGATATTTTAATTTATTAAACAATAAAATTCATACATATTATATGAAAAATACTAATATAATGTAGCTCGCTGCATCATTCATATTAATAGAAAATTTAAAGTTGAATTATTATTATTATTATTATTATTATTATTATTATTATTATTAAAGTTATAAAGTTAATTTTTGTAAAATTAAATATCTAAAATCTAAATTCTTATAAGAATATTCAACGAAATACTAAAAAATATAATATTCATGTCCTTATAATTTTTTTTAAATCATACACTCATAAGTCATTTTATACGTCAACAGTTAATACTAAACAACTAATTTTACTAAACATCTTTAATAAACAACTGATATTATCCACTGATCAAATCAGTTAATATAATCAATTATCAGCTAACAAATAATGAAATCTGTTGTTTGTCAAACATGGCCATTTTATTTGTTTGGTTATAAATATACTTTGCATTTAATATAGCAATATTTTAATTGTATAATATCTTTTTATCGAAAAATTTGAAGTTTAATTAAAAAGAAATTGTTAAATAATAATTAATTAAATTATTTTAATTTATAAGAATTTATTAATTTATAAAAATTAACCAATTAATTAATAAAGTGGTCAATTTTTAACACCCAAAATTATCAAAATAAATTAAATAAAAAAATTATAAACTGAATCGAAAAGTTGTAAAATTTAAAATTTTTACGGTTGGATCGGGTTGAATTTTTTAAAGATTGAATATAATATGAATTCTGATATAATATTCCTAAAATTTCTACTTTCTTCCTTTTGTCGTTCAAAAGAAATCGTTAATTTTCCTGGAAGGAAACTAAGGAGTGACAAAGTCAAACCAAACGCGTTTTAAACTGTGTGTGTTTCAATACTCAGTTTCACACTCTCATGAAAAAATAGGATATGAAAACAAGAACAAGCTTAGCTCCTAAGACAATCCCATAAAAAAACACGTAGTAGTAACCGAGTACCAACCTGTCCTGTTAAGGACTCTCAGTCTGTCATCGTCATCACCTAAAAAGTCGCAAATAAGCATTCATTTGTTTGTTTTCAATTGCAGGCTTCTTATCTTTTCTTCTTCTTCTTCTGTGACTGTCAAGCTTTCTATTCTCATCTTATGTGTTTTTTTTTTCCGAGCATGGGGATGGGAAAGAAGCTTGATGCTTTATTTGGAAGATCATTCAAGGCCTCAAAGTTCAAGTCAATGGCCAATCTTGCTGTTTCTCGACTTGCTATTTTCAAGAACCAACGTCAGGTTAAGTGTAACCATGCTCGTTCTGATGTTGTTCAGCTTCTTGAACAAGGACACCATGAACGTGCCCTTCTTCGTGTAAGACTTCTCTGATCATGGCTCACTCAAGTCTGTTAATAGTATTTACATAACATGTACTCTTCTCACATGAAAACTGTTCTTGGTGACAGGTTTTTAAAGAGGACCATATATAACTCACTAATACCTATCTTTATATATGTAACTCACTTCATTCTTATTTCTCTTTTTTACGTAATATTAGAATTTTCTAGACTTTGTTGGTAATTTTTGACAGGTTGAGATTGTGATCAAGGAGCAGAACATGTTAGATGTTTTCCAAATGATGGAGAGCAACTTCAATCTATTGATTGAAAGGGTCAACCTCATTGAACAAGACAGGTTGGTATGATGGTATGATAATTGGTTTAGTTCTGTCAGATTGTTGGTTACTGATCAGGTTCGGTTGTTTTGGTTGCAGAGAGTGTCCTGGTGAACTGAAAGAGGCAATCTCAAGTTTGATTTATGCCTCTTCAAGATGTGGTGAATTCCCTGAACTTCAGGAAATTCGTGCTGTTTTCACTTCTTGGTATGGCAAGGAATTCGTTTCTCGTGCTATTGATTTGCGCAACAACTGTGGAGTCAATCTCAGGGTACTTTTCCTACATTAAATCTCCAAGTTATCGACTTGATATCAATCATGAAATTGCATAAACGAAGATAACTCGAAAATTTACCTATTCTGCTATATATATTAATGAACAAGCTGCTGATTGACTTGATTGAGGTGTTGGATGTTGAAGAAGATCCTTAACGGATGAACGAGTTATTATAATGTGAAGATCTCATTATTGAATCTATTTATCACAGATCCAATAAATAATTAATTTTAATATTTTCCATTTTGAGGAAAAAAAAAAGAAGGAAAGAAACTAAAATTCAGGGATTTGTTGGGTTTAGATGGTACAGAAGCTTTCGACCAGGCAACCTAACATGGAGAGCAAGATGAAAGTGCTCAAGCAAATTGCTTCAGAGAACAATATTGTTCTACAGCTTGATGAAGCTTCCTATGGTGTCATTGAGGTATGCTAATCTGAGCATTAAATTTATATATTTTTAAACTATAATATTCTAATTTGATGGATTTTAAAGGAATTTAGAGAAATATTACTTTTTTAATATAATTCATTTAATTAATATTTTCAACTCCACTTATTAATTTCACTCAATCTATAATAATTAATGGGATGGGCGCCCTTAAGGACTGGTCGAGTTGATGGAGTAGGGAGCATGGGGCCAAAAGATCTTGTGTTCGAATCCTCCCATTTACACTCTCTTGATCGAGCCTGTCGTACAGAGCTTATCTAGTACGAAATACCCAGTTGACGTGATTTGCAAACTATTACGTCAATTCGGAAGTTTACCCAGTGCGCATCCAAAAAGATTGTGACTGCGGGTTCCTCCGTTCCAAAAAAAAAAAGGAGATGTGCATTCATTTGATATGAATCATCATTCATTACTAATATTTATTAAGTTTTGAAATTATATATAATGAAAAATCATATCTTAATCCAAAATTTTAACAAAATAAATTATGACTTTTATCTTCATATATAACTTGTTTTATCATTATCATTATTCTCTTTTTCATATGAGATTATGAATTTTAAATATGTTATTCTCACGGGAAAATCTATTTATATTGTTTTTTTTTATTTTAAAATTTATAATCTCTGTATATAAATTACTTTATTATTTTTTTCATTTTGATATTAGATAACTCCACTTAAAATGCATAATCGTTTGTTACTTTATTAATTATTATCCATCAGACTTAAATTTATGAAAATTTAAAATTATAGATTTTTTAAAAAATTAAAATTGTATATAATCATCATGTGCTGATGTCTTGATGATGCAGGAAACACCTGAAACAAGCAAGCAGCAGAACAAGCCAAGATCAGGAACGTCTATTAGTTCAAGTGACAGTACTTATGTTTTATCAGAAGAGATAGAGAAGGACGAGTTCTCTGATTCGATGAAGTCCAGGAAAAAGTACAAAGACGTAGCTGATGCAGCTCAAGCAGCTTTCGAGTCTGCTGCTTATGCAGCAGCAGCTGCAAGAGCTGCTGTTGAACTTTCTCGATCTGATCATCCCCAGGATCCTGGGAATCATAAGAGTTTCAATAATCAACGAAGTGAAGCATCCGACAATGATGAGTCCTGGAAGCTTGAATCAAGAACACATGAAATCAGAGAACTGAAGGTTTCTGATTCAGATTCTGCAGAAGATGAACAAACCAAGAACTTGGCAACTGGGAATTCTACTAAGCATATCCCTCCAATCATTCAAGCTGGTGTGAAGGATTCGGGACATGAATATCTCAAGGAAAATACCGTACAAGGATCTGCCATTGAAACTTCACGATACTCGATCTTGGAGAAGAAGCCATTTTCTGTCAGGACAAGGGGATTGCGTGGATACTGAGAAGCACATGGGTTTGTATTGATTCGATAAGTAAGATATGTGAGGAACTGTATACATAAATCTGTTTTCCTGAAGTCAGTGCTTTAAGATGTTTTTGTAGTTATAAAGTCTAATATTGTTGTTGAAATTTTTACATTTTATGAAAATTTCTAAAGAGGATCCTTAACATGACACATGAAATGGACACGAATGATAACCCAAACGAATGGTTGTAGGTTCAAGGGCACACCTACTCATGAAAAGCTTACCTATACCCGAAACCATCCGGGGGCATTCTTCTTCCTCTCCAAAAGGGAAACAAATCAAATGAAGTCCTCTGATATCTTAATGTCTTTAGCTATTGAATAACGAGATGGTTGTAGCTGCTTTTTATGAATGCTAACCAGGAATCATTTATCATTCAACAAGTTCATAAAACAGAACAAATAAAGGTACCATCTTGTTTACATACAGGCAGTAGAAGATTTCATAAGCTATCCATTGAACTCCAAAAGGAATTTAGAACTGATCTATCCATAAAACCACATACTTATCAAGTGCACCCCAAAGAATGAAATTTGCAGTCCTAGTCTATATATAAAATATGAAGACAAAATTATCTCTAGTTTCTGATTGAAGGTTTCTTAAGTAACATTTTGACACATAAACGCTTTCCCGACAAGGACTGCAGACCTTCTATAGGATCTGTTGAAGTACGGAAAACTAATATGCCTAGATCATTAGTTCTAGGTTTCGTTCGAATTCACTGTCCTCTAACCCGCTTCTTACCATGATGGAGCAGATCACTGTATGACTGGAAACTCACACCAACATCTTCATCATACTCAATTCCAAGTTCCTCCTGCAAGTGTCATTTCTCTGTTCACTACGTGCTCATCATATTATCTAAAATCCAGTTAAATAGGAACAATAAACTATAAGAATAACCTTGAATTCTTTAAGATCCTTTGGTGAGTTCTCGGTTATAGCATCCCATAAATCCTTGAAAATCCTTTTACGCTTTCTCCATTGACTAATTTTCTCCAAATACATCTTCTCCACAGCTTTCCTATCTTCTGGCTTTACCAGTGCAACTCCCTGACGCAATTTTACCAATTTCTGTTCCATTTCTTTGACCTGATCATCAAATCCGTAAAATTGTCAACCTTGATCAATCTTCTTTGGAAAAACATCTCCTGAAAAACGGAAGTTCTTAGAATAGTAGCTTACCTCCTTTCTCAACTTGGCTTCCCTATCTTGTATCTGTTCTAGTGTCATATTGGATTGCAAGGATTTGATCTCTGCAACATTCAGTGATTATTGAAACTCAATTCTGTAACAAATATTTCCTCACATTTCATGATGCCAATCTCACAACAATGCATGCCAACCAACACAATTAGACGATTTAGACACCTTATCTTTATTGTGTTCCAAAATTTAACGTCTAAACAACTGCATCCTTCATGTAAAGCAGCAACCCACCTGCTTCAACTATACTACTGGCTCTCTTCTGATCCGCCAATAACTGTTGCAGCTTCGCATTTTCGTCCTTCATCCGATTAAGCTCATCGCCATCAGGAATATGAAACTGGTCTTGCCGTGCCATGTATATCTTCTGCTTACCATATTCCTTGAACGAAATCTTGCCAGTGTCGGAGAGGGTGTCAAGTGCTTTTTGTATTGCTGTCTTTTTTAGGTTGAATTTTTGTAAAGCATCAGCCGCATTCTGAGAATTCAATGGTCTGTTTTGCTGGATTGGTACCAGAGAAAGCAAGCTAATTAAGACAGACAAAAAACAAACAGACCAGATGGTTTAATACCTATCTATATATGTATGCTATCAAAATCTCAGAGTTCAAACGTCTTCATATATATATATATATTGCTAAACTGCAGAACCAAGACCTTAATTAAGGAAAAAGAAAACATATGCTGTTAGTGTTATTGCAAAAATACACCGAAAATCGAGGATATAATAAAATCGCAGAAAACCCAGTTGCAAGCAACAAACAAGCAGTAGTAATTTGAAAGGAAAAGAAAGAATCTCGAAATGGAAAGAGAGCAAAAGCCGTTTACCTCGTTCACGAAGTTGAGCACGATCACTGCAATCCAGAAAAGAAAAAGAGAGAGAATAATTAGATTATAGCTTAGCCATTTTATTTAGCTATCTAGTAAATCGATCGAAGAATGGAAGGAGAAGATTTTTACCTTCGGCGCTATCGGACTTGGGAGCCATCGCCGATCGGAGAAAACGCGCGGGAAAATACTATCACTAGTGTTTGTTTGGCGTGAAAACGTTTAAAAGCTTGGGTGATAAGATTGTGATTTTTTGAGAAAAGAGAAGTTCAAAACGACGCAGCTTTAGCCAGTCACCAATGCGGCATCGTTTTAGTATTAGCTAGAGACCCGGTTAAAACTTAAAACTGCTTAATAATATTATTTAAAATATAATAATATTTTATATCTCACATATGGCGATTACTGTCTATGGCATGGGATCGTGTTTCACGATGCGTGGCATAGTCCTGTGGCAATGGGACCTGAGTGAAGTTCTGGGAAGATAGTTGGTTACCGGTCCTGGAAGAAGTGCAGAAAGCTCCTAACATAGTAAGGAATGGGACAAACGACAATGTATTTGTTGTAGACATGGTGAGCTCGTCTAGGCAGTGGCAATGACACTTATTCGGTCACCTTATCAACCACCAGACGGCTCTATGCATTGTCGCGAGCTTGCCGCCATCTCCATCAGACGGGGAGGAAGTAATAACATGGTTGGAGGAAGCTTCCAGTAGATTCTCTGTGCCATCAGCTTACCAATTCCTAACCGAGAGGTTTTATTACGAGGAACAAAAGGTATATGGCAACTAATTTGGAAGTGCTTGGTCCTCAGCGGATTCGACAATTCTTATGGTTTGCCGCTCGTGATAGTTTGCATACTTTAAGCGTGAGGGTTAGTAGACGGATGTCCGATTCAGGTGTGTGTTCGAGATGTCACTTAGCAGAGGAGACCACTTTGCATGTGTTGCGAGATTGTTCGGAAGTGAAAAATATGTGGAAATCCTTAGTGTCGGTTACCTATTATCATCTATTCTTCTCGACCCCAGTAAAGGAGTGGCTGGTTTTGAATTTAGCCGTGCCACGACGAGCAGTACAAACATTGTCTTGGGCAATGTTGTTCGGGGTTGGATGTTGGCTCCTAGGGCAATAGAGGAATAAGGAATTGTTTGAAGAAGGTTTCATCAGGCCATCAGACATGATGTACGCTTTCGTGCGCATGGCTAATGAATTTCATGCTAGGATGCATCTAGGGGAGCAGAAGATCAAGTTGACAAAGCAGATCCGTTGGATAGCATGGACTTCACTTCTAGCTGGTTGGTTTAAGGTTAATACTAATGGGGCGACGAAGGGAACTCCGGGCTCAGCTGCTGTTGGGTGTGTGGTACGTAATGCATTGGAGATTTGGCAAGCTGGTTCGATACGGAATATTAGGGTAGCTACTGCCATTGCAGCTAACTTTGGGCCGTATATGAGGGCCTAATGCTTATAAGGGAAGTGCAACTCTCTCGACTGATATTGAAGTTAGATTCCAAGGTTGCATGCCAACTGATGACTGGGTCTCAACCTGGTTCTCATCGCACCACCTCCCTGTTGGTTGCAATTCGTAAGTGCATGGGGGCAGGTTGCAAGATTGTTGTTCGCCATGTTCACTGAGAAGGGAATGCGTGTGCGGATTGGTTAGCAAACTATGGATTGACTATATCTGATGATTTTGCCAGTCTACCACAACCGTCAAGAGGCTTAACTCCATTTTTTCGTAGGGATATGATTGGGGTGGCAGTACCCTGTTTATGTTCTTTCTGGTTTTTTAATTTTTATACTCTTTTTTTATTAGACTTTTAGCCTCCATTTTACCCCAAAAAAAATAAAATAAATTTTTTCGTGTATAATATTTATTTATATTTAAAAATATTAGTGACAATAAATTATATTATTATTTAAAATAAGGGTAAAAGAAATATAACTTCTTTATAGTTTAAAAAACTTTAAAAAATTCTCTAATTTTTAAAATTTTTGAAAAAACTCTTTATAGTTTTTCAAAAAAATTATTTCTCTTATATTTTAGTTAAAAAATAAAAATACACATATTATAAATATCAAATATGAACTAATTAAATATTATCTTTATGATGATACATCCTAAATTTTAAATTCAACTCCAATTAATTATATTTGACTCAAATTAATAATTTATTACACTTATCTTAAATTACTAATTTAAGTAAAAATTAATTAATTTATATAAGAATGTTAATGGGTCAGGCAAGGCTCAGGTTGCCCCTGACACGACCCCGGGCCATTGTGGCCTGGTGAGTCAGGATGCCGATTATGGGCTATGGTTAGTCGGCCCGGCTCAACCTACCATATATTTTTTAAAGTAAAAATTTTCCAAAACGACATCGTTCGTTTTGGAAATAACAGACAGGTCACAAGCTCGGTCAATTGGAGCCAAAAGTAGACTGGACCAAGTCAAGCCGAGCCGATTTTGCCATCCCTAAATTTTCGTCAAATTTAAAAATTGGATTACTATAGTGAAGAAATTTAATTAGTCACATGTTTATTTTATCATTATTTTTTAACTAAAATCTAAAAAATGTATCATGCGTCATTAACTTATCTTTTAGTGGCTTTCAAAAAAATACTTATCTTTTACTGACTCGTACAAAATCGATTAAGGCTTCAAGTCTGCGCATCGTCGTCACAGGGAAAATGGGAAAACAGTTTCAAGTTCCACAAATCCTGACACAAACCAACCTGTTGATGAACATAACTTAAACATGAAATCGAAACCTGAAAGTGAATAGATCCAAAAATGTTCATGAAGATGTAATGCCACCACCACTTTGTTGCCATAAATTGATAATATCGGTGGCCTGGTTAAGAAGTATGATCATCTTCTTCTGTGATATCCATGGTTTACTCTCCAGAGTAGCTTTAAGCTCTTCCCAAGCGTCCTTTCTCGGCCAGAAGAAGTACGGACTCACAGGCACTGAACCATGCCCAGGTATCATCTGATCAAGTGCTAGTCCTATGTTCTTCTCCATCCATATGAACTTCAACACCAATTTTGGCTTCTCCACCTTTTTAACCACCACCTCAGTTCTCTGCAAGTACCCAAACCAAGCTCTGTAACAAAAATACTTAATGAATGCTGTGACTTTTGAGTGAAATAGATTTATACCCACCTTTTTTTCTTCGTCGGAGATGGGTTCCTTGGATTGTGCTGCGAGAGTTTCCGGCACGGCCAAAGGACTGAGTCTCTCGTTTCTTCGGATGAGATTGCTTTTGGGATGGATCGAATTGGGTTTTGGAGTGAAGGAGGCGGAGATTTTGAAGCTTCTGATAGTAGGATTCGTACTAGAGAATACAGGGCATGTTAAGACATTGTTGATGGTGGATTGAATCATCGTCCTTGTCTTGTAAGAATCCTAACCTCTGTTCCTGCAAGATGAACTAGAGCGTAATTGGCACTCACTCACCGGCCTGGTTTTGGATAAGGCATTGAAGGTGGGTTGCAGAAATTTTTGGGTCAAAAATGTCAAATTGCGAATGGGCTTAGCTTTTTGTTGATATTAAAACTTTTGCTCCGTCATTTCAGCTGAGGCCGAAAAGGTAATTTAATCCCTAACATTTATATTAAAATTTGAATTAGACCTTAACGTTTCAGAACGTTTAAAATGAACCCTAATATTTATAAAAATATTCAATTTAAACCTTAATATTTGAAAAACGTTCAAAATAACTCCTAACCAAGCGAAATTACGCACTGAGTTTAGCTTCCGTTAGAGACTGGTTTAAATATTTTCCAAACATTAAAGTTCATTTTAAACATTTTACAAATATTATAGTTCATTTTGAACGCAACGAAACTTGAGGGTCTAACTTAGATTTTAGTATAAATGGTGGGGGCTAAATTGTTCTTTTTACCTTTCAGCTAATAATAGATCGGGTTGAGTTATCAGTTTGAACCAGTTATGTCAACATAAAATAACATCATTTTAACAAGTAAACCACTTAATGAATTATGAATGGCAATAGGCCGGGTCGGGCTCGACCTTAGGTCATGGTAGCCCGTGGCCGCCCTGATTGGCCGACCAGGCTTAATCTGTCATTTATTTTTTAAGTAAAAAAAATTTAAAACGACGTCATTTTGAAAAAAATGGACCGGTCACGGCCCAGAACCGAACTGGTCGGATCGTTTTTGCCATCCCTATTAATAATCTAGCAACTTAAAGTTAAGTGATGTACTCAATTTAAATAATGTTTGTACTTGGTTAAATTGACGGGATTTAATCAGGGGAACGAATACCGTTCCGTTCCGGCCGGTATCGGCCGGAACGTGCGGTACCGGCCGGTAAGCGGAACGGTATCCGTTCCCTTGGTACCGGCGGTAAATACCGGCTGGTACCGGCCGGTATCCAAAATACCGGCCGGTATTGTAATTCCCAAAACTTGGAGGACCAAAACGTAAAAAAAAAAAATTATAATCCTAAAAATCGTTGCCGCCTGTCGCCTCCTCCATTTTTCTTCACTCTTCTGCTTCTTCATTCTCCTCCCGCACACCGCAGAGGCGCAGACCGCACCGCACCCAACCCACTTCCACCTGCCGCCTGCCGCCTACCGCTGCCGCCTGACGCCCTCTGTACCCGCCGCTGCCGCCGCACCACTCCTTCATCTTCTTCGTCTCACACTCTCACTCTCACTGTCTCACACCCGCACGGTCGCACCATCTCACTTCACTCTCTGGCCACACCATCGCACCACCACCGCGCCACCACCGCACGTCCGCACCACCGTGTTGCTCCTCCTCTTCTTCTTCCTTCGACGTCGCCGCTGCTCTTAGTCACCGCCACCGCAGCCGCAAGTTACTTTGCCGAAGATAGTGAATTATTTTGGGTGTGTTTGCATTTTTTGCTGCTTAAATAAATTTTTATTGTGAATTTGTGATGGATTGGATGTTGGAGTTTGGATTTGTGAATGGGTTCTGTGAATTGAGCTGAATTGAATGAGATGGTTATTGACGGTGGTCGGGTGGTGTAATCGGTGTTGAATCTTGGATGGTTATTGGCTTAGGGTGGTATATTGTTATTGTGAGTTATTGTGAATTGATTGAATATTGGACTTGAAAAATTGAAATGGTTCCGAAATAACTGTGTATGATGGTGAATTGGTGAATTGAATATTGGATTTTGAATGGGACTTTATGGTTATAGTTTTATTTTGTAATTTGCGTGGTTGAATTAAAAATTGAAGATGAACTATTATTTGGTTAGTTTATTTGTGATGTGGTTATAAAATAAAGATTGATTTAAGTAGACATCTATGATAATTTATGATAAGTTTTTGGATGAATGAAATGCA
>JANQAP020000001.1:489848-501292 GCA_026874005.2 Erythroxylum coriaceum
GCAATTGACGTTGGAGGTGGGCCTGTAACTGAAGTTGTTGAAGATACATCCATTTTGACAGGACTCTGATTTGGAGGCAAGTTTGGAACTCCAGGACGACTTAAAGCAGAACGAGCTTCCATAAAACTCTCTGAGATCAGAACAAGACAATGAGGATTTTTCACATTGTCAACAGGTGGATCCACTGCTCGGGTGTTACGCTTTCCCTTCACAAATCCAATGATTTCATTAGGACCATGTTAAGCCAACAATGACCAGAGAAAAAATGATGATTTGGATAAATCTAACAAGCAACTACAATTCATTATAGTAATAGTATGAAACGTTTGGATAGCGTTACTTTTCTCATTTCTTCTTGTTTCTCTTTTTGTTTTAAATTCTTTTGCAAAGTACATCATTTAAACTCATTATGGAGTTGACACTATACACAAAGACATCAGTGCCGAAGATTGTTATGAACATATTATTAAAGGCTTTGCAGCCGTAGGCTTTTTATTGTGAAAAAGGTAAAGAGAGCTACATGACAAGAAATAGCAAAGTAATGAAACAAAGAAAAAACATTATCCTTACCGCATTATAGATTGCTCTCAGTTTAGGAAGCTGTTTTGGACAAATGACAGACAGAGAAACAGAGCACTGTAATACAAATTATGCACTTGATAGTGAGCAACCTCCTCAGAGGAAGAGAACATTGGGAAGTAACTCAGGAAAGCAAAAGAAGAAAAGCACCTGATTAAAGTACTTAGCGACTGTCTCTGCATCAGATAGACAACTTTCAGTCTGTGTTTCAACATTTTCGCTGTGTTCTGAATTTTGTATTTGAGGCCTATAGACTGGAGTTGGTAATGGGTGAGGATTACTTGCAGCAACCAGAATGCAATGCCTTTGCCCATCTAGATTTTGTTGAGCTGGGCTTCCAGTTGGGGCAGCAGGGAACATCTGCATGACCCAAAAGAGAACTTCAGGAATATTCTCGGCTATTAATATAACCCAATCTTTGATAGTAAATCAATATTTAATCTTGTGTTGGCTATAGAGTATAAAATTCATAGATGCAGAACTATCAGTGCAGAAATTTGTTGTAACACATAATCAAATTACTTTATCATCTTTGATATCCAAAATAATCATCAATTAAGTGTGCCATCTATTTCAACCTGCAATACAATGACCAGTAAAGGAGATCACAAAGTGTTCTAGTATTGAGATGGACCAACATAACAACAAAGATTCTTATTCCGTTTTGTCTTCAATTTGCCAAGAAATAATATAATAGTAATACCATCCATAAAAGTATCCCCTGGTTTAGTTGCATGATTTTGTCATCATGTTGTTGAAAAGATCTATCAAGTCCATTCATCAACTATTTGACACTTGTGATGAGATGATACATAAAATCATTTCTGCTTGGATTTGATACAAATCAAATGGTGAGCTTCTAAAATAAAAATTGCACTGAAACAAAAATTATAAAAGATAATGTGTTTTTTTCTATCAATGCCAGCATCAAGATAATCATTCAGCATTATAAAAAGCAACCGACTGGTGGTAAGTACTTCAGTAGAGAACAATGGAGAGACTTACCATAAAACCTAATGCATTATCAAAGTGGTGTCAAAGTTGATGAGCATGTCCATAATTCCTAAGTTTTTGACGTTGGAGCACCAAAAAATATGGTGCTAGATTGAATTTTTGAGGAATAGCAGGCTTTTATTATTTTCTTTATGCAGAACAGTGTTTACTAGTACATGTATATACATAGTAGACGAAATGAAAGAAAAAATGTGGAGCAGAAAGAAAAATAGATCACAAGATGCAGAATGAATACCATTAGAGCTTCAGAAAGCCCTTCTGCAATTGCTGCATCATTGAAACCACCACCAGAAAAAGGTATTGCCAACAACCATTGTAAAAATGTATCAACATCCCTTGTCCAGCCACTGCGCTGTACCAGGCAAGCTACATAAAGAATTATAAAGAAAGCAAGGAAGAACTTATCAGTCAGTAGCATACTGTATAAACCTGGAACAGCCAAACTTTGAGAACCAAGTTTACTAGCATCATAGTAGGGACGAAATGAAACACCAAATATTGCTTACTGTACCATAGAAATGAAATAAACTTTTGGTATCATTAAACAAGCCATGGTCATGCACAAATTTAATGTGATGTGAACATTTTCAAGTTACAAGGAGCAGGAATTTATGTTTCTGAAATGTTGTGGTTTTTATTTGGCTTGAGTATGAAATAAAAAATATGGATTTGCAGATTCGTGAAGATGTTGGCTGTGCAAGTATCACACATGCAAAACTCTTTAGAGTGTGACTTCAACTGAAAGAGCGAGTTAAATTAGTTCGAAAGTTCCTGAAAAGCTATCACCACAGAAACATCGAGAAAAAGCAAAGACATCCTATCATTTAACTAGCATAAACACGCAAAAAATATGAAGCAAGAAGATAATACAGCGTAATGTGAAACATAAGGAGATACAAAACCACATACCAGAATAAGATCCATGAGCATTAAACATGACAAGTGAGAGCTCAGCATTGGAAGAAGGTGGTTTCTGTATTTCAGAGAAGGAAACAGAAGTATAATACAACAAACAAAAAGTCAACCTCACATATATAGTCATGCATGTGATGACAAAAACTACATAGATGTATTTTAAAAGATCATTTTCTGGTCAATCTTATTCTTAATCTGCACAACCCTAGAAAATGTCCCCCTTCAATTTGAGCCAAAAAAAGAGAAACAAGAAAATTGCTTAAAATAAATTGAATAATACAAGAATGACTATTCAAAATTTAGAATCAATTCTTGCAAAACTAGTGGACTAAAAATTTTAACAGAAAAAGAGGATGTTTGGCACATGAATTTTTCTTTAAAATACATGATTCAAACATAAGAGAGATAATTCATCATTTCCCCAAATTATCTGGCTTTCTGATCTGTGAATCCATTTCAACAGCCCAAATAATTAGTCCCACTATATGACACATAAATGCCACATAATAGAGCAATATATATATAAGTTGTATACATATTCATAATGTATTAAACTTGTTCCTGAAGACAGATAAACAGAATTCTAACGCAGATGGATCAATCTGCAAATCCAAACATACCACATAGTCATCAATTAAGTGATTTGAAGCATACCTGGCCAGCTAAATCATTAGCACAAAAGGCCCTGCAAAAAAAATGTTATCATAAGCAAAGTAAACACAAATTACGTAAAAATGAAAATAAAACAGCAATAATCAAATCCCTAAATGTCAATTGGAGTTCGAACTAGGAAGCAACTCCCAAAGCAACAACTTTACGGTAGAATTAAGTAGAAAGTTTCAATCTTTCTCGAGAAAAATTTGATCACAGTAAAAAGCATGGTTCTTTAGCAAATTCTAACAACTAGTTTTCATGGTTCAGATTGAACAGAATGCAGAGAAGTTGATTATGGAACCTGATGATCTTTTCGAGGTATTCAGCGAGAACGGCCGACCAGAAGGGGCCCATAGCGGCGGTGCCTTCGATGGCGACGATCAGTTGTTTCTCCCCCATAATTCCACGCGCCTCCTACTCCTCCGCACCACAAAGAAGGAAGCGTCAACGTTGACAGCGAGCGACTAGCGAGAGGTATTCGGAGATGGGGAGGAGCAGAGAGAAGGAAACTTCGAACGACACCGGATTAGACAAACACAAAGAATATTGGATATGTCTTGGATAAAAGCAAATCTTTTATATGGGATTTGAGCCTCTGTTGTTGTGTTGACTTGTTCTTTGTTCTTGCTTTTCATTTATTATTATTAAATATTCCTTTGGATTTTTATAGAATTAGGTTAGGTAGTCATCATGTGTTTCATAATTATTAAATTCAATATTACTTAAATTGTCTTTTCATATCTATAATTAATTTTTGTATATAAAAATAATATTAATTATGAAAAAATTTATAATTAATTTCTTAAATTATTCATTTCAAAATAATAAATTCGCTTCAAACTTTGATAACGACGACTTAAAATTTTTTAAAATAAGATTAAATAATTCATTTTTTAATTTTTTAATTTATTCTTCTAATTTTATAAAATTTTTGTATAAGTTAATCAAGATCTTAAAATTCTATTATTGTATTAACTTACTTTATGTTAGATAATTTATAATTATTTAAATTCAATTTGTTACTTGACTTGAAATTATAATTTGGTCATATAATTTATTTAAATATATGATTAATAAATTATTATATTGTTTTCAAATCCTCATTATTTATTACAAAATAATTGAATGTTTTACAATAATTATTTCATAACTAAAGGTTTCGTCTTTTAATATTTAAATTTTTTAAAAATTTTGGTTTTCTATATTTTAAAAAATCCTTTCCGTTATACTTCGAATAAAAATAATTAAAAAACCCCGTAATATTAACATAATAGATAGACTAATAAAATATTGTTGATATAGTAATATAATTTAACTTTTAAATAATATTTGAATCAAATTTGATTTAAATTAATAATGTAAAATAATTATAATAAATTATTAATTTAAATCGGATTTAATTAGTAAAAAATGAGTTAAACATAAACATTTGATTTGTTCACATATATTTTCCATTTTGTCATTTTTTTAATTTTAAGTAAAAGATTTTTAAAAAATAGAAATTTTTAAAAATTAACAATTTTTAAAAATGTTTTAAACTATCATGAAATTCTACGAAAAACATTTTGTAATCTAGTACGCTAGTACTAAGATGTCAAACTCCCAAGATTCTCGGAGTCAACAGTACTAGACAGAGCACAACAGTTAGTTACAGTCAGGTTCAGGAGTATCTACAGAGCAAAGTCACGAAACTTACGGTCGGTAAACTTTTGACATGTGGCAAAATCCGAACCATTCAAGCGCTTAAGATCTATGACGACTGCACGAGCAGCTCCAGGAATTGGCGGGACGCAAAGGTCCGAACTTTACTAGAATACACACTACTACTCTTGTAATTGTCTCTGTATAGATCGTTTTTATGGCTCTCCGATGCAAATTCTTCTCTATGATCCCTATGGATCCAGACCCTTATCTCCGATCAGGCCATTTTCAGGGAACCTCACTTTCGTTTCCTCACTGTGGTCCCATCAGCTCCAGTTCAAGCTCACTTAAACCACCAACAAACAGGTTTTTCTCTTTGTTTGTGTATTAGGGTTGAAGCTTTTAATGCATGCATTTACGTGTTGAAGAAGGCTGCTTCTGCTGTAGTTTTCGAAGAGAGTACTGTTGGGTCGAGTTCTGCTGGTACTGGTGTTTAAAGGAGGTGATTTTTGACTCACTTTTGGATTTGGGTATTTTCTGAATTGGACCCTTTTCTAGTTTTTCCTTCACATTGTGGTTGATACGTTACATTGGTTTAGTTTTTCTTTTTAGGGTAATTGTTGATTGTGGGAAGTTTCTGCTGTAGTTTTATGAAGAGAGTACTGTTGGGTGGTACTGATGAGTTTAACTCACCTACTTGGAGGTGATTCTTGACTCAATTTTGATTTGGGTATTTTCTGAATTGGACCCTTTTCTAGTTTTTCCTTCACAATCTGGTTGATATGTTGCATTTGTTTTGTTTTTCTTTGGGTAATAGTTGGTTGTGGGAAGTGGGTAAGGTGAATCTTTTGGTTGATCCAATTTTAGTTGGCAACTTGGATTTTGGAATTCCCTGGCTTTATGATGCCCCTAAGAACTTCATTAAAAGTTTCCAGATGCTTATTGTTCTTGAGATTGCCATTTTCAGGTTTTATGTTGATTACTGTTTTTACTTTTCTTGTAAGCTGTCATGCTTGTGGTCATAAAAAACTTGTAGTTGATTGATATGAGACCATCAACAGGAAAAGGTTTTGTGGCTGGCGATTGGTGGGCGTCGGTGATTATCAATTCCGGGAATGAAAGTGATGGTTAGAGTTACTGATCTTATTGTAATGCAGCTTGATGATCGTCAACAACCGGATTGCCTATTGATAACAGAAACACTTGAAGATTATTATCACTTAAGGACCTTAAACGACTTTCTGAAATGAACCAAAACGTTAAAAGGTTCATAGCAACTCCTACTGCTATAATTGTGGATTGAAATGCTACATGAATCGGCATTGGTTTACATTTTGTTTCCTTAGCATTCATGTAAACTCACATACTCTTCCCAAGTACATCGTCAAAGTCATTTACTTCATGAGGGTTTTTGATTAATTAGAGAGTGTTAACGTTATGTTCTTGCTGTTTTCTGTAGGTTCAGCTTCAAAGCTATAGATCTTCAAGCCTGCTTGACCAAGCAGAGCATTGGCTGCAAATTTGACTAACTATTTTAGCATAGCAGTTCCTTTAGAGCCATGTGTGACCCTGCATATATGGAATAATGTCAAAAACACATTTCTCTACGTTCTTCATCGATGCGAGAGCCGACATATTTATTGCCTAGAGTCGTTTTGGGTTGTATGAAGCGATGCATCACCTCTTGATCCCAGAGCGTTGATAATATTTGCTTGATTTACATATCCATTTAAGTTTCTTTTCTTTAAAGTTGCACTGACTTCACTTATGCCAGGTCTTCGGATAGAAAAGTCATTGGCTATGCAAATTCTGAATTATTAGTAACTGCAAGTTAAGTAGCCATAAACCGTTCTAGTGGTTACGGTTTGATCATGCTCGTGCGTGAGACTAAGAATTTTTTTGTAACTTTGTGAGGTTAGGCAGGATGCATTAGCATTGAAAACTGTGTACAGCCAATGATAAATACTTTGTCTTTAAATATTTACCAATGTTAATTCTCGTAATTAGTATGAAGATGCATAAACTTTTGTATGTGCATCAATACTTCAACATGCATTTCCTGTTATCGTTTCTCAAGGAAAGAGATGAGCTTTTGGCTAAGGATTGACAGTGGGCTAGATGAAGCTCAATTCAGACTCAAATTAATTGGGACGAGAGATAGACAGGTGAAGGCAAAAGATATTTTATTGATACTGCTCTATTTTCAATCAGATACATGTACATATATATACAGATTTACAACTGAGTTAGTTCCTATATACATGGAGCCACTACTTTAGCCAACATGATTTGTGAAACTAAAAATATTTAAGTATATCATGGCTTCGTTTCTTCCTGTAGAATAGGTCTTTCATGCCCCCGCAAGATTGAGCTTCCGTCATGGAGGCCAATCTTGGACCTATATAATAGGAATTGTTTCTTCGAAACTGCCTTTGTAAGGGAGTCTGCAAGTTGGTCATTGGTATGGACATGAGAAACACACAATTGGTTTTGATTTACTTCTTGTTTGACAAAGTGGAAATCTAGTGCGACATGTTTCATGCAAGAATGGAATACAGGATTTCGGCAAAGATGTGTAGCGCCTAGATTGTCACAGTATATAGTTGGTGGTGATGTGAAGGGCTGATGTAGTTCTTTGAGGATATTCGTGATCCAATTTAACTTAGCTGCAATTGATGCAACGGATCGGTACTCTACTTCGGTGTAGCTACGAGCAATGGTTTTTTGTTTCTTGGATGCCCAACTAATAGGAGAATTGCCAAGGAAAACTATACATGCTGAGGTAGAAGTAAAATCACTTGAATTTTTGGCCCAATCGGAGTCTAGAAAAGCATAAAGAGTGAGACTGCTATTTTTTTTAAATGTATGCCAAAGTGAGCGGTACTTTTGAGATAACGTAAAACATGTTTAATAGCTGACCAATGGGTAATAGAGGGATTATGCATGAATTGTGACAGCTTATTAACTGGGAAAGAGATATCAGATCGAGTTAGGGACAAGTATTGAAGTGAGCCAAAAAATTTTCGAATTTTAGTGGGATTGGTTTTAGTTGTACCATCATGTAGAGTCAAGGCAACTTTGTTGTTGAGAGGGGTGGGCATAGCTTTTGCATCTTTCATGTTAGTTTGGCTTAGTAAATCAAGGATGTATTTATGTTGGGATAAGAAAAGATCTTGAGATGTGATATGAGCTTCCATGCCCAAGAAATAGTGAAGGGGACCTAAATCTTTTAGACAAAATCATGAAGCGAAGGACCGTATAAATATGGTAGTAGTGAGTAGGTGGTTTCCTGTGACGATAATATCATTAAAATAGACCAAAAGATATATGACAATTGAATTATTATGATATATAAAGAGGGAGTTGTCAGAAACTGAATTATTAAATTTTTGTTGCAAAAGAAAGGATCGAAGTTCATGGTACCATGCTCAAAGGGCTTGGCGCAACCTATATATAGCTTTGTGTAGTTGATAGATATAATTGGGATGTTGTGTATCTTCAAAACTATGGAGTTGTTGCATGAAAACATAATCAGTTAGAGTATTTTGGAGAAATGCGTTGTTTACATCAAGTTGACACAATTCCCAACCAAAATGGACAGTAAGACTGATGATTATTCATATGGTGGTAGGCTTCACAACGGGACTAAATATTTCAGAGAAGTCAATGTTTGGTCTCTGATGAAATCCTTTAGTAATGAGACGTGTTTTGTAGCAGGATATAGACTCATCTGTATTTTTTTTAGTTCTAAAAATCCACTTGCAGCCTACCACATTTTGATCTGGAGTAGGTGGAACGAGAGACCAGGTGTTGTTCCTGAAAAGAGCATTGTATTCATCATTGAGTGCATCACGCCATGGAGGTAATTTTAAAGCTTGTTTAACCATGGTGGGTTTAGGTTGAAGAGAGAGTGTTGTAGTGGTGTGGAGGTAAAGTGTTTGACGAGGTTTCAGGGTACTTGTCTTTGAGCGCGTGATAATGACACGAGAAGGTTGTGGTGGTAGAGTGATTGATGTGGACGATGGTGATAAATGGGAAGTTTAGGTTAAGGTGAGAGTTGTAGTATGTAGAGGAGATAAAGGAGAGTATATAGGTGAGATATGTATGCTGGAGTTTTAGGTGGCATTAGGGATAGTGGTTTATGTGATTGCAAACTTTGTCGATGAATGGTAGGTAGAGATAGTAGTTTTGAAGGATTGGTTTGTTCACAATGGTATGGAAAGATTGTGTGGTTGGATGGAGTTTGGTAGTGATTGGGATGTATCATGTGGTGGGTCTCAAAGAGACATGAGATTTGTAGTTTGCTTTGGACTCTTATCATTTGTATGTTTGAATGGGAATATAGTTTCACAAAAGACAACATGTCAACTCACATAAGTGGTGGAGGTAGATGGGTCATTACAAAGATATGAATTATGTTGATTCGAGTATCAGAGAAAGACACAGGCTTTGGAGCGCGGGTCTAATTTGGAAGTGGTATAAGGGCGAAGGTAAGGATAACAAAGACAATCAAACGGTCGAAGTTTGTTATAATTAGGAAGATGATGAAATAATTTTTCATATGGAGACTGGAACTTTAGGTGGGGCATGGGTGCGATTGATTAGGTATACTGCTGTTTGAAATGCTGCGGTCCAATATTAAGAGGTAATGATGAATGATGAAGAAGAGTGAGTCCAATTTTGACCACAAGTCGATGTTTCCTTTCAGCTGTGCCAATGATTTGTGGAGTGTATGGTGGTGAATGTAAGTACTGAATCCCATGAGTTGAGAGAATATGAGAGAGTCCTACATATTCACCACCTCCATATGAGTATATTGTCTTTATTTGTACCTGAAAAAAAATTTCAACACTATTTTTGAACTTTATGAAGACATTATTGATATCAGACTTTTGTTTAAGTGGATAAAGCCAACTGTACTTGGTGTAATAATCCACAAAAATAACATAATATATGAAGTTATCAAAGGAGAGAGAAGGAGTTGGACCCCAAACGTTTGTGTATAAAACTTCAAGAGGTAAGTTACATTGAATAGAACTTGTGCCAAAAGGAAGCCTATGGCTAAGACAAGCATCATAGTGAGTTGAACCAAAGTTATTTTTTGAGATAGAAATCTTGATAGGAAACTTGCATAGAAGGTTGTAAGACGGATGGGCTGGTCTCTGGTGCCAAATGTTTGGAGTAATGATGGTTGAAGTGTGGAGAGAAGTGACAGGAGTAGGAGTTGACTGGAGAGGCCATTCATAAACATCATTTTTATTCTGGCCGTGGATCAAAAATGCCCCCGTATTCAAATCCTTGACAAGGAAAAAGTTTGGAAAAAAATTCAATAGAAGTAGAGTTAGTCTTACAGAATTTATAGATAGATAAAAAATTATTTGAAATTCGTGGTGAGCACAACACATTGTTTAACTGAAAATTTTTGTTAAAGGAGGGTATAAAAGTTAAGCCTGTATGTGTGATTGGAATGGCATTACCATCTCCCACCATGATGTCTTCGTTGCCTTCATATTCAGAATAGATCGAGAGGTTGTTCAAGTCTGATGTAATGTGACGAGAAGAGCCTGAATTAACTATCCAGGAATTGCATTTACTATTGACTTCAAAATTGGTGACATTTGCTTGAGGCCAACTTAGAGAAGAAAATGGCTTTAGACGAGATCTGCAAAATTTTGTTGTATGTCCTACTTTGTCATGAAGTTGACAAATTGGACGTTGAGTGGAGGAACGATTGGGACACCATGAATAAGGAATTGAGGAGTTAATATGTGAGTTATAATTATAAGGTGGGTGGATACTGGTATATGGAGGATGTGTGTTGGTGTAAGAAGTGTTGTTTTGGGAAGAAGATTTTGGTTGACTGTTGGACTCACAATTGTCATTGGCATTGCATTGACGTGGTTTTTGGCTGAAAGATCTTTGGGTATATTAGATTGTAATGGGAGTTGTATTTTTCTTACCTTCGTCCTGTTTGATGAAGGTCTCATGATCAAGAAGTTTATCGTGGAGTTCTTCAAAAGTCATGGCTATCTCTCGTGCTCAGATAACGGCATTAATCTCTTTATAACCACTGCTTAATCCATTCAACGTATGTGCGACTACCTCAGCATTGCTTAGAGGGTGGCCTATTAAGGCCAAGTCATCAATGATCGTCTTGATTGCTTGCATATATTCATTCAACAATAGAGAGTCGGTCTTGTGTAGTTTTCATCAGTGTTGATAGAAGAATGAGCATTCTGGTATTGAAACGATTGGCAAATGTGAGTTCAAGTTTTGTCCAAGCTTCGGAGGAGGTTTGAAAGGTTGAGATTAGTGGAGCAATAGTGCCAGCCAATGAGGCTTGAATAGCTTGTAGTATAAGCCGATCTTGCAGTAGCCATAATTTTCTTACAAGAACAACATCAAGATCTGGTATTGAGTTATCTTGATTTGTAAGTTCAGGTGGACATTGATGAGTGCCATCAATATAGCCTAATCAGTCATAGCCAAAAAGGAAGTTGGAGAACTGAGATCGGCAAGAAGCATAATTGCCACCTCGAGATAGTTTAAATAGAATTTGAGTGGCTGTATTGATTGAAATGAGGCCATTGTTATGAGAAGGATTATTGGCAGTAGAGGAGATAACAACTGTTGGTTCAAAA
>JANQAP020000001.1:514884-525958 GCA_026874005.2 Erythroxylum coriaceum
TAAGAGGAACAAAACCAGCTTCTTCTTTGTTAAGACTGCCATGTTATTGTTGTGCTGAGGGGTGCAAGAACAACATAGATCACCCAAGGTCAAGGCCATTGAAGGACTTCAGGACTCTGCAGACACATTACAAGAGAAAGCATGGGGTGAAGCCATTTGAATGTAGAAAATGCAGCAAGGCATTTGCAGTTCGCGGGGATTGGAGGACACACGAGAAGAACTGCGGTAAGCTTTGGTTTTGCATTTGTGGGTCTGATTTTAAACACAAGAGGTCTCTGAAAGACCATGTTCGAGCTTTTGGAGATGGTCATGCCCCTCATACTTTTGAAACATGTGGATTTGAAGAAGAAGAAGAACAAGAGGAAGAAGAAGAAGAATGGCAATGACTGTGCTCTTCTGGTTAGTCTAATGCATGTCTATAATGTGTGTGAAGAGAGAGTGGTGTTGAGAGAAGAAGAAGACAAACATTATAGTGAAAACCATGGTTGTCCTATGGCATTATTGCATTAAATGTTGCGAGTGCTAGTTCGATTATCTAATTAAAGAACGTCTCACTTTGGTTCTGAATTCTGATCTTCAACTTTTCTTTTCTATGGTTAAAGAGAAGAAGGTGGTCACGTAAGTAAAATTCAGAGCATACAGACATGTACAGTAAGTCACAGATTCTACTGTTCATACTTCATAGCTTTGAAACTCTTTTTCACAATCAAAAGGTTCCATACACATCACACCGAGAGAGTGCATGAGATCAGAAAGAAAAAGAGAGAAGATAGAGATGGGCTTATCAGTGTCTCTAAGTCTGAGCTGAGTTAATACATAACACTTTTGATCGAGTCGAGCTCTATATATGTCAGATCAGTAGAGAGACTGAGTTAGTGAGTGAGAAAGTGAGCTTAAAGGGACCACTGACCTCTTGCTGCTTTTGGGTTTTCACCCAAAGAGCTGGCTTTTTTCTCGATTTTCAGACCAGTTTCGACCCATCTGATCTTTGCTAATTTCATCATCACCCCCAAGCTTTTCTGTTTGGCCTTTATCTACTTTCTATCTCATTTTATATCCCTTTTTGTGCAGTCTCCCAATTCTCTTTTTCCATGCATAAATCATGCATAGATCGGATTTATGTAACATTTAAATATTACATAAATGTTCATCTGTTTGTCACCTTAGTAAAAATAACAATTTGACCTAATTTGTGTGAATTTGTAAAGTTAACTATTAAATTTAAAATTTAAAATTTAACACTAAATTGAGAAAATCTCAAAAAATTGTACATTTTTTAATATTATATCTCTATATAAAAAATATAACGAAGAAGAGCTTGGGATATTGAGGTTCACCATGTATACCAGGAAGGGAATAAGTGTGCCGACAGGCTGGCTACACTTGCTTCGCTATCAAGCCCTGAAATTCATATTCTTCGAGATCCTTCCTCGAAGTGTACTGCAAATGTCCAACAGGATCTATACAGGTTCTTGTATCGCAGAGTTTTGCGATAGTTTAGATTAGTCTATTATCCTTTGTAAAAAAAAAAAAGTCTAATGAGGAGGATTAGAGTTATAATATACAAAGCCTTATAAGGTTGTTTCCATGATTTAAACCTATAATTTTATATTCACAAACAAGCAATTAGTTTATATATATATATGTATGTCAATAAGTCAGGTTAGGCTTGCCAACTCGACCCATCCGATTATTTTTAAAAAAATTCAAAATCAGCAAGCGACTGAATGGGCTACGGGTGGGCTAGGTTGACCGAGCCCGTCAGATTATTTTTGAAAAAATTCAAAGACGGCGTCGATTTTGACAAAATGACGTCTTTTTCAACGTTTCAGTTAAGCCACAGGTTGGGCCGAAACAGACCGTATTCGACCTAGCTCAACCTGTGGGTCGAAAAACTCAGGCCAAAATCAACCAGGCCAAAATTGACATCCCTTAATATATATATTATTAAAATTTTTAACACATTAAAAAAGCGTTTTTTAATCAAATTATAAAACTATTTTTGATAATTTTTAAGATTGATAATTAGAAAGTTTCTTTTACTCTTCATATTTTTATTCCTAGTTCCTCACCATTAATTTAATCACTAAAGGACATGAAGCCATCATGATTAGGGTAGTAATTATGTCCTTCAATCTGAAATATAAACAAATAAATGGTGCCAACCTGTGTAATTATTTATTAATATTCCCTTAATCACACACTAATCTCCACCATTAAAAAAAAAGCAATGAAAGCAAAAAAAAAGGACAATGCCAGAAAGACCACATGATTCTTGAAAAAAAAAACCGAAACTTTGCCAATTCCAGATCATAACCATCAATTGGTAAAGTTTCGAATAGTCCCCTGAGGCTCGGTGGCCTTGGCCGCCGGTGCTGGTTCAACGGTCGGAGACGGTGGCACTGGAGTTCCCAGAAGCTCAGCCGGCAAATCAGCTATGCCCTTTAAGTAAAAAGTGTAGAAAAGCTTGAAAGGGAACACAATTTGATGCAACTTCACTTGACCGTACACACCTTCAAAGATCCCAGAACCTCCGGTCACAGCCAAGTACGTGTCTTCATATGTCAGATACGATCCTTGTACTGATATGTGACCATAGTCACCGAAGTAGAAGCTGTAGATTGCCTCGTACCTGTCACCTTTCTTTTCTGGTACGTGTTGGATCACTACACACAGACCAGCAGTTATGCCTAGTCGTCTCTGTAAGTCTCCCGTGTAGAGCTTGTTCGTAAAAGGCACAAGATCGCCGAGTGAGTTCTGCTGTTTCTGACTCAGTTTCAGCACTGCTGGGCTGCCTCTGTCCCGCTCGTTGATTTCGTACACATTTAGTTCTTGAACTTTGACTGAAAAAGATTCAAGCTTTCAAGTGTTAGAAACCAAAAAAAGGAAAAAACTTGATGGGATGAGTGGTGTTAAGAAGATTAACCATGGGTTCTTCGTGTTGATCTAAGAGAACCACTTACTAGGTTTTGGAGGAGATTCTGCTGGAGGCTTGGGTTTGTTGAAGAAGAAAGCTTTTGTTGAGCTGCACCTTCTGCTGGAGCAAAGAGCTTGATTATTAGTTGCAGAGATCAGTTTTTGGTTCTGGGTTGTTGCGAAAGCTTCTGAATGAGTGAAACCCAGCTGCTTATGGGATTGAGATTTAGTGGTTTGGAGTTTTAGAGAAGGGAAAGTTGCTTTAACAAAAGTTGCAGAAGCCATTGGGAGAAGATGGAATTTGGGAAAGTTGATGGAGAGGTGTTAAGAGTATAATCCGATGAGGGACAACTCAGAAGTAGAAAGTATGTTTGAGCAAGTCTATATATGACTTTTCAAGCATTTCTCGATGATCACGTGTGATTTCGTACCTTTTTTTTATGTTGAAAGAGCAAAGTTTGGTGGCTATGGTGTTCAAATGAACCTAACAAATCTAGAAAATGAAGTGTCTAAATCAGTGTATATAATGGTATATTTACTTATTCTAACATTACAATAGTAAATCAGCCATTATAGCTTTCAAGATTGCATCAAGGTGGTGATTAAAGAGGTGTAAATTCGTTAAAAATGACATTTAAAATACGTAATTTACAACAATAAAAGCTTTTCTCAAAATAGTTGTTCTTGTCTGATCACTCATTTCCATATAAAAAAGGTCTTCAGATCCCTTAATCAAGACTAAAAAGCAATGTTGAGTCTCAATAATACTCGGATCATTTACTTTAAGAACTCATAAATTCATCGATAAAGCACATGATTAACGAACTATTACGTACTTCCAAAGATTTAATCCGAATAACTTCTGTTGATTCTCCTATCAGAAAAACTTAAAATGATGATAATCTGAGGAGTGAAAATATGAAAAAATGGACGACTGGACGGTGAAGAATGGTTGGCAGGGACTCAGCTATTTTCTTTTACATTCTTTTATATCAATCAGCTACTAAATTCTAATCTTGAAAGAGTCCAAACCCAACCACCTACCTTGTCTTCCTGTTGAATGTTGAGCCTTTGAGAGACCTCAATTTCAGTTTTTTCAGAATTTTGTTAAAAGGAAGGTGGTTTATAATATTTCTTGAGTAGACAAACTCATGGGAAGGGCCTAGGAACTGATTTGTCATGTGCTGGTACAAGACTTTAATAAACGCTCAGCTAGAGTTGAAGCCGACCAAGTTGCCATTTAGAATCAAAAACTCAAGACAAAAGCTAAAAGTTTCCAGGAATGCTGTTAGAATCTTCATATAAGGATCAACTGTGTAAAGGCATTCACTCTGAGCAAAACTACAGTAACAAACAGTGAAATCCTATGCTATATATGATCTAAGACTAATTCTACCTATGCTATATAGGATCTAAGACTAATTCTAAGTATCACACTATCGGTTAATGTAACTCAATGAGATGACTCAGTTGCAATATACAAATTCTATGGATCATAGTTTCAATGGTCAACTAAACTTGGTTAACATTATAAACAAGTAATCAGTGCATAAAGGACAGCTAGAGTATTGAAAAGTTACAGTTGCTAGATTTGCAAAAAGAACGAAAATCATTAGCTAGCTTGGCTAGTTCGTGATGGCTTTCTCTAATGCTAAGTTAAGCCAGATTCAGAAGGAGACATGTGGTTGTGTTGCGAAATCCAACTTAGAACTCCTAACATTAAACTTGAACAGAGATAAACTGATGCTGCAAGTGGAAAGATCAGCCAATTGGATATGCAAATCCCCCGAAACAAGAACAACAGCGAGGTAGAACAGAAATAGTTGCAGAGGTATCTATCTTGGATGTGAACCAACAGCTCAATAATAAGTACGCATATGCTGAAACTAATCATGAAACTTTAACAGTTCACAATAAGAATGGTATGCTCAACAGTTGAACAAGTATATCTATTTTCAGGTTAATTTTTCAGTTTCCCATTTAAAATACCAGAAAATGACTCCTAAGACTAAAGCATATGTGATTCAAGAGAAGTGCTGGCATGATGTAAGTTGATTGTGTTTCAAATGCTTTTTCTTTGCCAATTATATATCATTGCATAAGTAATGCTAGCTTTTCTTTGTTTGTTTTCAATCTTATGGGATCCATAAGTTAATAGACTAAAACCATAATCTCATCCCTAGATGAATTGCAAGAACCACAGAACTCAAGCCTAGGATGTTGACAACCTTTCCACTAGACGACACCCTTTACAAATCGGGGAAATTACTGTGAACTAGTGTGTAAAATTTTTAATGTTGAACTAATTGGTTTAGAGTAAGAAAGTTAACTTCAAAATGGTATGTCCCGAAAATCCTACCAAAACCTGAGTAGAAATGCATACTTTGTAAGTAGGAATTTGTGGAGTTGCTGCATGTCATGTTCTTCAAATTGCCTTTTGAGGCAATTCTGTAATGATAGACAGTTCTGTTTCAGATCTATATACATAATGAATAAATTAAGTGTAAGAGAAAAATGGAAGTGAGCACCGCACTCCGGAATGATAGCGCAAAAATGGGTAAACAATGCATTAATGACCAAGGCCAGAACTGTTTACCGACATAATGTTAACATTTTGTTAAAATTTCCGCACCAGTTTTTGTAATTAAAATGGTATGCTCAAACTGTGCAGCCGGACTGCCATCAGCTGTCACAGTCGTCCAGTTATCAGGCCATGTAACACACTCAATGCTTCCCATTGTAAGAATAGGTTCTGCAGTAGAAGAGGTAAGAGAAAATGATATTTCGATATGAATGTCAGATATAGCAACAATTTACTTTTAACTATTAACGGTGAATGAAAATGTAGAGAAAGAGGAGGCACATCGTTATGGATAAATGTCTGCAGTTTGTTTACTAGAAGTTTAGAAATGTCAATAAGCTTCAATCAAGTCAGACAAATAACAAGAAGCTGTGAGACAAATGAAAGGGTAACAAATACTTGATGTTGGAGTAGCTATAACATATGTATAGATTGGTTGCTCCTTCATTGTCATCAAAACACTATGGCTCTCTTTACATGGAGCATTTGTGGGGTGTTGACAAGAACCTTGTCAGAGAGGAAATATTGCATATAAAGCTTTATGCAACAAAGATATTTGGAAAACAAAAACCCCTCTAGAGAACACTCCTCATCAAAGATAGTAAACTTCATTGATGCTGTGCTATTACGATTTTAGCTTATCATTATGCTACAGAACTTAGTCAACTTCCAGTGGAGAAAATTTACAAGTTCTATTTACTTAAAGCAATGAAAGTAGAGAGAGGGATTTACTTAAGTGATCCAAAGGTCACATATGCACCCTCGTGGAGAGCTCAAAACAAGAAAGAGGGAGAAGAAAATGGAAAGAGCTGTGAGCAAGTTTGTCTCCAAAAAAAAAAATGGTTTTCAGGGATAGAAAGACTAAGATGAACTCACCAATCGTAAACGTTTGACCTTCAACCATAACCCCAGGTCTTTCATTACCTGTACGAGAAATCATGAACAAAAATAGCAATCAACTAACAAGAAATAATAATAAGTAAGAAGTAACATTCAAATGTAACTTATATCAACAATTGGTCTCTTGCATAGGCAAATTTTTTGCATTTCAAAAGTATCAAGATCAAAAGGAAAGTACAAAGTGAGAGTAAATAAATCATACTTACGATGATGTACGATTATGGGTTCAGAATGAAATATAGGCCCTACTCCATGCCCAACAAACCGCTCAACCACTCCATAACCATATTTTTCAGCATGCTCACTGTGACAACATTATGATGAGAGTAATAACATCACAATGAGACAATCATCAGAATCCCGTAATCTCGTTAGGTACAATGCAAAGAAAACAAGTTTCACCAAATTTTAACTGCTTACCAAGCTTTTTCCGCAACACATATCACAAAGAATGAAATGGCGAGAATGTATTCAGATAACTGTTCTACTTTATGCAGAAACATCAAGAATATATTCAGCTACCTGATATACTTGTATGATATCTTTATATATTCCAGAACAAGAAGCTTTATGAGGCCTTCTAAGTAACACTAATGTCCTTGAACAACTAAGATTAAGGTAAAAAGTAATGTATAATCAATCTCCATTGATATGTTATCTGAATTTATCCAAGTATTTGAACCACTCATCAATTAGATGAATACTTCATGGAAGTACAAAAACTTCGAAAATCATTCCCTCATTAAGTTGGATAGTTTAGCTAGGGTGCAATCATGGTTGTCCTTGGCAAGAGCGAAATATGCTTTCTCACCCTCACAATTTCATAGCTAAATAATGAAAAGACAGAACTACCTTATTCTCTTTCCAATTTTATTGAAACTAGCACCATCTTTGCAAACAGCTATGCCTTTTTCCAAGCACTCTTCAGTAGCCTGCCACAACAGAAGCCATGAAGTCAGAGAGTGACAAGATTTCGGCAGAGACATGGCTAATATCCACATAATCCCTGCAGACGTTTGACCCCTTCCTCTAACTTTTTGTTTTCTTTATTTGTATTTTCCAGGATAACTTCTACTACAGAATTGGGAAATTGTGGTTCATAATTACTCCAAAAGTATATTTGAGCATATCAACTAATTATGAGCCTACTTAAGAAGGTACAGAATCAAAAAAATCTTCACCTTTACCAGTCGTTTACGTGCAGGACTAGGATTCCCGCACAGAAATGTCTTTGACGTGTCTCCATGATAACCCTAAGTGGGAAAAGGAAGCAAGTTGCATATATGGTAGTTAGAAAGGCATCATTTACAAAGTTATAGCACAGCTCCAAAGCAAATTATAACACCCTAATTCAAAAGGTACTTTGTGTCGGTAAGTATAGAACTTGTAGTTCATTCAATTCAGTTACTTAGTCAAAGTTAAATGCGCGCACTCATATGAATTATGTTAACTTATTCTATCCCGCCTCAAGCAACTGGATTCTTAACTTTCATATTTCATATGGTAATGCCAGGACCTTGATTCAATTTAGTATGGTACAAGGAAATATTAAGACAGTAAGAACTGTTCATTGTATCTACGGTTTCAGTTCAAAAGCATAATATAAAATGCCACTAACAACTTCAGTATCCAGAATTACCGAATTTATTGAACACATTTTAACTACATGTATTCTTGTTCCAAACTATGTAAATATTCAGCACTGAATGTCAATGTACCCAAATAGAAAATGAACACTGAAGTGTGCACAATTATAGTTGAGAAAAATAGTTAATTTAACAGCAGCGCATGAAATGACAAAATAAATGAAGAAACAAGAACTTACATTCAAGTAGACTGTCACATCAATGTTTATTATATCACCATCCTGCACCAGGGACGATAATTACTAACGATTCACAAGCATGTCAAGAAACCATCAACAGACAAACCTGCAGCTGACGAGAATCAGGTATCCCGTGGCACATGCACTCATTAACTGAAGTACACACACTCTTTGGAAATCCTCCATAACCAAGAGGTGAGGGGTAAGCACCAGCCTCGATGATCATCTGGTGCACGGCTTTGTCAATCTCATCCGTTGTCACTGACGGCTGTTAGGATGTTAAAATGGGTAAATGCAGCATAAACACATATGCTCATAGAAAAGCTCATGGTATCATCTGATAGCTAGAACTTCAAGCTTGCCAAAGGACAAAATTACAATCTTCAGCTCATTCAATGGCATCAACCACAAGAACATTATCCAACTCATCATTCAAATCACCAAAAAAAGCGTTGTCATTCATGAACTATACAGATTCCTTGCCGCCCCAGATCAAATTACATTAAGAGAACTCAAAATTCTTACCTTAACCAATGTTCCAGCGAAATTCAAAACACGAGCAGCAAGCTCGCAAGCAGCTTTCATTCTCACAATGCCTGCAGAATCATGAAACTGATGCTCGCTCGAAAGCTCCGGCAACTCCTTGGTATCAGCATAAGGAGGTCTAGGTATGTGGTCGGGGACAGGTAAAGGCGGCGACACCCTTCCACGCCTCAAAGGTGGAACCTTTCCAAAATTCTTCGTACGTTGCATCTCTCGCTGTCTAGTTTCCACAATCGAACAATCAAAAAAAGAAAAAGAAAAAACCAAAGTTTTTTTCACGTGAATTGCAATATCTGTATAAAACGTTAGAGATGAACTTCTCTCTATTTCTTCTATTCACAATTGTATTCAATATATATACAAGTCAAGTTCCCGAAACAGATGGGATCCCTAAGATCACAAGGAATCCTAATTGCAGTAAATTACATAATAGGAAACGAGTCCTAAACGGAAAGAAACTATTAACAGTAATTGTAAAAGTTATGCACAACTGCAGCTGCTCAATAATATCCAATACCATTTACCTCCTGATTCTCATCGCTTCTTCTAGCCCCGATATCTTCTTCGAGTACACAACAAGTGACCTTGGTGTATGCAATTTGTTTCCTGAAGTGAACACATAAGTACGAGCACACACGTACATAAGAACATACAGAAGCTTTATCTAGTAATGGTGATAACCAATCGTGGGAAATATTGAGAAGTGAAGAAAGTGAGAATCTTTGACAAAATTTACCAGAGACAGTAGGATAGAAAGTAAGTGGAGCTCCCATGAAAAGGGTCGACTTTGGCCATGATGATGATAACGAAGACTGGCTAGTTAAGGAAGATGAGAGCTTTAGAGTGGCAGAGTTGAGTGAAGCATCGAAACCCATTACTCCTCGTAACGCAAATCTTCAAGAGAGACGCGGGAGGAGGGAAATGTGAAGACGAGAAACATACTGAAGAACAAAAAATCTACGAGAACTGAGTCTGGGCTTAGGCTCATGTCTTTCTAGGCCTACTCTTCTTGTTTTTCTCCGTAGTGGACTTCGGCTCCGAACTCAACTCAAGAAAGACATTTGTTTGTTTGTCTTAGTTTAAATTATTAAAATAATAATAATAATACAAATAGGATTACAAATATTAAAAAATAATAATAACAATAATAATAAAACAAATAAGAATACAAATATTAAGAAAATAATAATAATAATAATAATAAAAGAAAAACCCGACCAGCTAATCAAATAGATGCTTAGTTGATCAACCAGATGCACACGGCAGTGGAATTCCATACAAATCAAATATAACAAACAGACAGAAGAAAGAGACATGCAAGAATTAACAAATTAAAAGCAATAGTCAAAACGCATATAGAAAAAAAGCTGAGACAACTAGACAGTGATAGAGATATCATGACCAAAGTCTTTCTACACACAGAACCTGGATATGGGTAGTTTGTAGATCTTGAATATAATTAAAGAATTTAAAATATGACTGAAATAAATTGTTTTTACTCATCAAAAAATTTAAAATTTAATTGATAAAGAAGACTATTAATTTTCCTTCAAACTTCAAATTTTCCTTCAGTAATTTTTTAAATTATTCAATTTTATTTTAATCTTTAAACAGTTTTATGACAATCTAATATCAATTGAACTTTTTATACCTTAAAGTTTTTATCTTTCTAATTTAACATCCGATCTAATTTTTAAAATATTGCATATAACAAGATTAAAATTGCCTAAAAAATTACTAAAAAAATAGACAATCAAATATTGAATTGAATTGGAAATATCGGGGCACTGATTGAAAAGCCAAATCGGTCTAACTAATTTAATTATAAAAATTTTGAACCGATCAACTTTTTAGTTTAGTTTTTAACTTTAATAAATTGATCGATTTATTAATCAATCGACTAGTTTTCATAAATTAATAGATTTTCATAAACTAAAATAAATCAACTAATTTTTATTTAACAGTCTTTTTTTTAAATTAAACTATAATTTCTTCAATAAGTAAAGGTAGTTTCCTTCTTCGATCTTATTTCAAACTCTTCAATTCTGTTCAATTTTTATTAAATATCAGTTTTATAATAGTTTAAGGCTTAGTTTGGAGGAACAATGATAGTTGATAACCTGTAGAAAAGTTTGGGATTGCTGTTTTGGTAATTGTTGAAACGTGAAGATAGGTGTTTGGCAAGTGCAGTTGCGGTTGCTGAAAAGAGATAAAAATGAATAAAAAGTCTACTGATTTAATAAACTATTAATTGTTGTATAAATAATTAAAAAATATATTATTAGTCATATAAATTTAAAATTATAAAT
>JANQAP020000001.1:559821-581141 GCA_026874005.2 Erythroxylum coriaceum
ACTTTTGACAAAGTTGCAGACATTGGGTCCTGCTTTGATATGTAATTGAGGCGTTAATTTTGGTATTTTCCTTTATAATGCGTTCCACAGAAAAATAAAAATAAAAAGAGAAAAAGGTTCGCAGCTCAGACTGACGTCATTTTCTATCACCTTCTTTATTTGTACACTATCATTGGATTCCTCTCCAGACGTGCCGTGGCCTCCATGCAACAGAGCATTTACATTCAGAGCTTTAACATCTACATAACTTCGGGTGATTCCTTTAGTTAAGATAAGATCTCGTATTATTGAATCTCTTCAAATCTCATACTTTAAGAAAATTTTTACGAAATTGTTATTATTTTTTTATATTTAGAGATGATAATATTTACACGTATGAGACGGAATAGTAACTTATCAAATGAGTGCATAGTTATAAGTTAACAGTGGTAGAAATGAAATTACTCTGTAAAATATATAATTTTACTAGAAAAGATAAGATAATAAATATAATATGGTACAAGACAAATTAAAAGTGAATAATATTAATAAAAATTTGAGAGATAAGGTTTAAGGATGTGATTGGTTAATGAGTATGGAAAGGATGAGGAGGAATGTATGGATAAAAAATAAAAACCACATACTTGGTAAGGAATTATCATTGAATGAAAGTGATTTCAGTCTTACTTTTTGAGTGTTGGTCCATACTTTTCATAATTGAGAGGAATGGACATCATTTCTTGATATATTTTGAGAAATTAAATAATTAATCCCTTCTCAAACTCATTAACTAAAATATAATTAATTAAAATAATATAATTAATTATAATTAATTAATTAAATTATAATTAATTAATTACAATAAAATTAATTAAAATATAACTCATTCAATAATTAAAATATTGTAATTAATTAATTAATTACAATATAATTAATTAAAATATAAGTAGTTAATTAAAATATTATAATTATTCATTAATTAAAATATTATAATTAATTAATTAATTAAAATATAATTAATTACAATATATTTATTATAATATAATTAATTAATTGCATTATAATTAATTAAAAAATAAAATTTTATTTCTTAATATATTTTACATATCAATCACTTTCGATACTAATGGTAATCATTCATTTATTTTAACTAATCATCATAATTATAATGATAATATTCATTCACATTCTTCACTATATTCATTCCCATTCTTATTACCATTCTCTCGTACAAACCAACCGTCCCCTAAATAGTTTGGACATGTTAAAATAAGGCATTCGGAAGTTCTAGCCAGTGTGAGAAGATTGTATTTAGAAAAAAGAGAAAGTTTAAGGAAAATTGGGTAAACGTGATTAAAAATAATATGATTATATTGGAACTTACCGAAAATGAGAGTTTCAATAGAAAACTTTGATATATTAAGATACGATCAAAAAATCTTAAAGTTTAAAGAATTCAAACCCACAAAATCATAAAATATTAAGAACCAAAATCATTAAGTGTGTCTCAACTAATATCTGTGTCGTTTGTTACCGTATTATGTTTAATATATAGACAGACGTATGTTGTTGTTGTGTCGTTTTCACTTAAAATGGATTATTTTAAGATAATCAGAAACGGACACATTATTTCAACAACTCATGGTTTTTGTTGATATTCTTTGGGTGGGGAAAATGGACCGTACAACTTCTAGAAATAGTAGTTAAGATGGTATTAGGTCGGGTTAGGTTTAGGCCCAAAAAAACTAATGCTTGGGTCGAAGCTCAATCTAAAACTTGATCAAGCCCAAGGCTCGTAGCTCAAGTTTAATTGGGCTTGGACGACCCAAATTTTGATTAAGCTTGAGTCCAATTTGATTTTTTAATTTAAAATTTAAAAAATGACTATTTTTTATAAAATTTTTGAATTTCTAGTCAAGCCGAGTTAGACACTCTAAATCTATGCTTAGCCGAAAATTCAAAAATTTCAAGAAAAAGTTTGAACCCCATTTGAAACTCGATCAATTGGAATTGATCTCGTTAACTTCGAATCGAGTTAGGTCAAATTGGACTGAGTTCAACCTCAATGCCATGACTAACTAGTAGATTAATTAAGAAGGCTTAAAGATCATGTAATAGGATTGATCCCTTTTAGGAGATTGTTGAAGTAGTTGAAGAATTTTTTAAAAGCACTAAAGTTGCTTAGCTTAAATTTGATTTTATTTAATTCGACTTAATATGAAGTTAACATTCAATTAATTAAATTTCACATTGAGCTCGTGTAAAAAAATTTTTCAAGTTAAGTTTCGATTCGGTTTTTAAGAAATCCAATTGCGTCGGGTTGTTGATAGATCTAACTTAATTAATCTAATTCATTTCTATGTTGGATCTTGATTAGATTTGAATACCTAAGTTTAGATTTGTTGATATGAGTTTGAGCTTAACAAGGATGACAATTGGCTTGGAGTTTAACTATTTTCAACCCGAAATCAATGCAACACAAGCTTGACTAGGCCGACTCGATCCAACTCATTACCGTACTTAAGACTTGAGTTTAATCACGATTAGATATGAATACCTAAGTTTAAATTAGGTTACTTGAGTTTGGGAAGCCTTCATTTTAATAAACATTATAAGTTCTTTTAATCAAAGGGATAATAAATTTAATATTCAATTTTTAAAATTTCAATTTAATAAACTAATTTTTAAATATTTTATATTTTAGATCAGATCATTATTTTTAAATTTTTCATTGATATGGTATAATATTTTAATATGAATTGTACAAATTTTAAAAAAGTAATTATTAAATTAAAAATTTTAAAAATTAGACTTGAATTTAGAAAAAATCTAAAAAATCCGTACACTTTTTGTTATCTTAGAGGAATTAGCTAGCATGTGATGACTCAGATAATCTACGTGCCGCTTGCGGTGCATATCGCTGATTAATCCTCTCGCAGCCATTTCCCTCCACAAAAAGTACCTGTAATAACTGTCGTTGCCCGAACCAAGCTCAAAAAAATCAGAGAAATGTAAGAATAACTGAAAAAGGACAAAAGCAGAACTTGTGGTCTACGCTGGACGCAGGTTTGACAAAAAAAGCTTGTGCCTTTACGTACTATCAAACCCGGTTTCTGTTCAGCACAGGCATGGCCACTGTGGCTTCAAATGGAGCTGGTGTAGTGCCACTCAAGCTCAATTCTCAGAAACAAAGACCCTTTTCTTCTTCTTCTTTCTTTGGCAAGAAACTTAACGTCAAACACTCTCCAAGATCCAACCCTTCAAAAGCTGGAGCCCTCGTAGCTCTTGCGTCAGGAGGTGAGTTCCTTAAAGATGCCGTTCACAACCTGTTCTTGGGTGTTGGGGTTGGGCTACCATGTACAGTGATGGAGTGTGGGGATATAATTTACAGAAGCACTTTGCCAAAGTCTAGTGGGTTGACACTTACAGCACCTGGAGCTGTTTTGGCTTTGGGTGCTCTTTCTTACCTCTGGGCTACTCCTGGTGTGGCTCCTGGGTTCTTTGACATGTTTGTTCTTGCTTTTTTGGAGAGATTGATTCGACCCACCTATAAAAAGGTTTGTGATTGTGATTGGGTCTTGGTGATTTTGCTACACACAGTGCTTTTTGTCCCCTGTTGAGAATTTTTGTTATTGGGTTTTGATTTTGCTGGCAGGATGACATTGTTTTGGGGAAGAAATTAGGGGAAGGATCATTTGGAGTGGTTTACAGAGTTTCTCTAGCAAAAAAGCCTTCTTCCAAGGTATTTCAAGTGTTTGAAACAAGGTCTTCGTGATCCTAGGTTCTTGCTTCCACTTTTTCTGTCTGTTTCCTGATTTTTTGTTGGTTCACAACATGCAATTTTATTTCAATTCGTTTCAGTTATTTTGGTGGATTCTGATATCGATTGTGCATTTATGTCTTGGGTATCCTTTGATTCATTGTGAAACCTATAATTCTTGGATATGAATAGAGGAGTGAGTCAGAAGCACTTACTCCTCTATTCATGAAATCTTGTGTTGCATCAGCAAATGGGAAACTCGATAATGGCAATTCACTTTTTTCGTTGTTCCTTTTCGTTACTTTCATTTAATAATAAGTGAATGGGAGATATGAATGACTGAGAAAGATTAGTAAACAAATGTGGGTTGCTAATTTATGCTTTTTACTTAATGCTAGAGGGAAGGTGACTTAGTTTTGAAAAAGGCCACTGAATATGGAGCTGTGGAAATTTGGATGAATGAACGTGTTCGAAGAGCTTGTGCGAGCAGCTGTGCCGAATTTCTGTATGGATTTCTTGAGGTGTTACTCTGTTATGACTAGTGTTATCATATAAACTAAGGGTATCATTATCTGAAGATATTTAGCTAGTTATATTGTAGATCACGAGTTTCAATTTCTGATTTTTTACTTAAATACTGAAACTCTTGTCTTGAATCTACTCGCAGAGTTCTTCTTCGAAGAAAGGTGCTGAATATTGGCTGTTATGGCGGTTTGAAGGTGGAGCCACATTGTGTGATTTGATGCAGAGCAGAGAGTTCCCCTATAATGTTAGTTCATTCAATCACTTATTCTTCTGATACCAGTTTTGCTTCAACTGTATTTTATGCATTGAACTATAATGGGAAATTTAGAACAATCCAAAATTGAAAAGGGTGTGTGTCTAACTGAGACAACAACATCTTTCAATTAGTGATGGATGATACTTTGTCTTTTTAGAGCCATTGTTTCAATCAAATAGCTGAATTGACTTTTGGAAATTTGGAGTGTCAACTTTTATTTGTTCTACTCAATTTCTGCAGTTTTAATCTTGATGCTGTTCAACTCTCAATACCTAGATGTCTGATGGTTATGTAAGTTTCCAGGTTGAAACTATGATTCTTGGGGAGGTTCAAGATTTGCCAAAGGGACAAGAAAGGGAAAACAGAATCATACAGACTATCATGAGACAGATTTTATTTGCATTGGATGGTCTTCACTCTACAGGAATTGTACATAGAGACATCAAGCCTCAGAATATCCTTTTTTCTGAAGGTAAGGACACCAAGAATATAGTTTCTCGAATGTAAAAATAAGCTTTAAGTAATATATGGACGGTGATTTCTTATTGATAATACTGTCCGTGTAGAGTCTCGTACTTTCAAGATTATTGATCTCGGAGCCGCAGCAGATCTGCGAGTTGGAATAAACTATATCCCAAAGGAGTTTCTTTTGGATCCAAGGTACTTCCCTTCAAACCATGGAAAATTGGTACCTTCATGTAGTCTGAACAAATAAAACTGACATGATAAAACTGAAATTTAGGTTTGAGAAGCCCTATATGGTTCAAGAATTAAATTGATATTAAGTTGATTGCATACAAGGTTTTACTTTATGTAAATGATTATCTTGTCTTGCTCACACGCTTGTTTGGGATCACAATCATTTTCTCTGAAAACCCTTTTCAGGTATGCTGCACCAGAACAATATATCATGAGTACACAAACTCCATCTGCACCTTCTGCTCCAGTGGCTACTGCACTTTCACCTGTGTTGTGGCAGGTAAGTACATGGACTTTAAACTCTATTTATATTGAATACTAATAGGTGACGTCTAATCGGTGAGGATTAACTTTCCCTTTCATCTGCTTGGTAATATTGCAGTTGAATTTGCCAGATAGATTCGATATTTATAGTGCTGGCCTGATCTTCCTGCAAATGGTGAGTAACATGAAGTTTCTGATTAACTTTGATTATCATGTTTACCATTTACTGTCCTCATCTTGAAGACTCAATGTAGACCTTAGTTCTTATTTCATGCCCCTTTATACCAGCATTTATCAGTAGTATCCCATGCACTCATCGTTTAGTGTTACTGCTACATGCTCAGCGGCAGTAATTCATACAAGACTTAAGTGTACCTGCATGGTGATAAATGATTGTTAGGAATAAACTTTACTCTTTGACACCTGCAGAAATTTTAAAGGAATATGTGAATGGTCAAATCTTAATCAATTCAGATAATTTAAAAGGCAATTTAAGGCTGCATCCGTCTAGATTCAAACGAATATAATTTTTGAGTCATTTTGAGTTATTTAGAGAGAGTTGTGAAGAAATAAAGACAAAGTGATCAGTTTTTTCTGTTAAAAAAGTTTTTTTGTGCCATTAAAAGTATTTTTCTCTTTTTATTCTAATATTAAGTGACTTTATATTGGTGAGTTTAGAATTATTCATTTTCTCTATAAATAGTTATGTAATGTTTTTTTCTCATGCAAAAGGCAAGAATAAAATTTCCAATACAAAGACTTCATCTTTTTGTGTTTGTGTTAGTATGCAAGTATTTGTGAGCCTATTATTTTTCCTGACATTGAATGCCTACGGGACTTGGTGAAAACTGAATTTGAGATATTTGGAAGTAGTATCACATCCAAGTTTTACTTTTGGTCCTCTTAGTTCAAACTTAATTATGTAATTTTACCATTTATTCCATCTTGTAGACTTACATTGTTAATTGCAGAATTTTAACATTAATCAAAGAACAGCTTTCAAAAGTTCATGATGATATGGAAATTGCCATGAGTCTCAGACACCCTTTTCTTGTTCATTTGCTTTTAGAATGCAGCATGCTTGTGGCTTATGCAATTAGTTCCTATTCTGTTTTGCAGTAACTGGTCTCAATTTTAGGAGATATCTTCTTTGCTGCTTATTATCTACCATTGTGTTCATGATCGGTCTTACCAAGTTGGCTTTATTCACATCGTAATAGCTACCATGTCACAGGCATTTCCCGGGTTGCGAACGGACAATAGCCTAATACAATTCAATCGTCAGCTTAAGAGGTGTGATTATGACTTAGCTGCATGGAGAAGGAGTATAGAGCCACGAGCCACCCCTGATCAAAGAAGGGGTTTTGAGTTACTGGATTTGGATGATGGGATAGGATGGGAGCTTTTAACATCAATGGTTCGATACAAAGCACGTCAAAGAATAAGTGCAAAAGCTGCATTGGCTCACCCATACTTTGGCAGGGAAGGACTACTAGCTTTGTCCTTCATGCAGAAACTGAGGTTGCAACTCTTTCGAGCAACACAACAGGATTATGGAGAAGCTGCAAAGTGGATCATTCAGCTAATGGCAAAGTCCGGAACCGAGAAAGAGGGCGGCTTTACAGAAGCTCAGCTTCAAGAACTTAGAGTATGTTCTTTAATCATGTTACATCTATCCATTGCTATTGTCATTAACCTACATTACCTCGTGACCCCATGTCTGTTCTTACTGTTCAGGAAAAACAAGAACCTAGGAAAAAAGCAAGTGCTCAGAGAAATGTTCTTGCATCAGTTCTTCAGCTTCAAAGGAAGATCATGAGAACACTGAACGAGAGCATGGACGAGCTAAATCGACGGAGGAAGAGCCTGTGGTGGAGTAGGTGGATTCCAAGAGAGGAATGAGAACTGTATGTACATATTGTTCTTGTTTATAAGCAGACTATAATGGAGGGATAGAAAGATACATTAAAAATGGAAGAGAACAGCTGGAATTTCTGCAGAAACGTACCTGGAATCGTTTGACCTCACGTGTAAGGTTGTTCATTACTTATGATATTGGTCAAGTACTAATGTGATTGTATATACAAGAGAATTAAATGAAGTGAAACTGTTGCTAGGCATTGTCTATTTTATGTTAGGTTGGTCTTGCACTTTCTTCGATGAACACCAGAATTCAGAAACATGGAGGTTCCACACCTAATGGTCATCAAACCAGCTATACATTTCAACTACAGATCACAGTTTCAGTTCAGTTCGTACAACATTTAGCTGGAACAAGATTAACCATTTGTGCTTCAGAAAACAATAAATTACTCCCTGTCGCTTTCTGTTCTTGCTTTGTTGCAGATCATTATTAGACTGAATTATCACTAGTTAAATGGGTATAGCTCAGCTTTTCAGATCCTGTCCCACTCAAGGACTTCACGAAAATTTTCTTCTCCTTATTCTTGGGAGTTGGAACTTCAAACTAAGCAAACTGGGTTGTAGATCACGAGAACTTCACGTGCAATTCTGACCTTCTTGTTCGGTACAACATGACATCAGACTCTCTGAACAAGGACCTGGTCTGGAGCACTTTGATTATTATATTGCATTTATATAATTATATTTCAGAGATTATTATAATAATTATATTTATTTCTAACGTTCACCTGAATTCCCAGAAGCTTTGGGAGTCTAACACCAACTCAAATCCTCTGCGCTCTTATCCCTGCACCTACTCTGTGTCATTGCATCTTAGCCATTTATTTATGTGGGACACGTTCCGTCTAACACTAGACATTGAGGGCATTGAATTTGGTACTTGATAGGGTAAATAAATAAGAAAATGGCTAGCTAGGTCTTTGAGAGTGTGCTTTTTTTTTTATTTGTGATTATAGAAATTTCATATATTTTAATTCTTTTGATAAAATAAGGTTTGATGAACATATTTTTAAATTCTTTCATAAATAGGGTTTGATGAATATATTTTTTTATATTTAAGGAAATTTAGAAAATTTAATTGCAAACCCTAATCACAATATTTGATGTTATAATTAAATTTATAGTATACGTAATTATGTCTGTATTATCACATAAAATACTGTAATTTGCTACTTGATAAGTTAGGAATAAGACTACGTATTATTGAACCTTTCCAGACCTCACGTTTTAACGGGACTCTTACCAGATATTGTTATTATTGTATAATCATTCAAATAGCCTGTAGTATACTATATTTGTAATTTGTAATTTAAAACTTTAATCTTTGAACTTATGTTAGAATCAAATAAACAACATTTTGATTTTCATATCTATTCTTCCACAAGATTAGGTGGAATATACCAATTTTGTGAGACACTATCCCATGTTTTAATGGATTTGAAGGATCAAAACATATGAAGTATAATATAGGTTTACCCAAATGATAGATTCAAACAACTAAGTTGATGTGTTGTTTTCAGGTCAAGCACCACATATAGCATCTAAATATCTTAAGTGATAGCATCTAAAATATCTTGTCCTCGCCTTAGAAAAAGGAAAATTAAAGTCCAGTGGTAAAGGGGCTGTAATTTGCTTAAGCAAGATTGGGAGTTTGACTTTTACTTGTGAATGCAACAGTATTAAATACTTGGTGATAATATTGAGCACCTCTTACGGCCTTATAAGGTACGAGTGGGGATTAATTTAGGCGTAATAATGACTTAAAGGTGTTACCGAAAATTTGGGCCCATTCAAAGTACCTCATAGGTTAACTAAAAAAAAGGAAAATAAAAAAAATTGAAAAGAAGCAACAAGTTAAATCGGTAAAATAAAATTTTTAAGATTTAAAAGATTCAACTAGTATTAGAACATTATAAAACCGACTAAAGATTGAATAAAATAAAAGAACTTAAAATATGATTGAAAAAGATTATCCTTATTTATGTCGAAAAATTTGAAAATTAATTTATAAAAGAGACTGTAAAATATAAATTAATTGATTTATTTTAATTGACAAAAATTTATTAATTGAAAAAAATTGATCGATTAATTAATAAATTGATTCGTTTTTAACAACAAAAGTTATTAAAGTAAATTGAACCAAAAAGTTGAAAATTAAATAATATAAATTTTTACGGTTAAATTGATCAAACCTATTAAATTTTTAATCATTTTTTGAATCGGAATTGACAGCTTATAGTTGTTCAAAGTGAGGGAACAAAATTCTCTGTGCTCATAATTCTGTACCAACTCTGTTTCAGGCGATCTCATATACACAAATTTGTAGGACCCAAAAAATTGTATGGATGGGATCGCCTGGAACAAGGTTAGCACATAGGGATGGCAATGGATAGTGCTCGGTTAGGATATTTCTCTACCTATATCTATATCTATTTTTTATGACTCAATCCATTATCCATTTAAAATCCATCGATTTTTACAATTTACTACCCATATTCAAATCTATTGGATTGTTCGAGTTTTTGGATATCTATCGGGTTGTATAGCATATAAAAATATATCTTCTAAATAGAAAATATAAAGAGTAGAATTTTGCGAATGCTTCAAATCAAAATTACTTTAACAATAATAAGTCAAGATTTTGATTTGTATGTTTTACCTGAGGAGTAAATTGGAGATTTTAAAGTTGTTTCTTCTCATAAAATATTAATATTTTATTATATTTAATCATAAATATTCAAGAAAAATAGAAAAAAATGAAGTTAATAAAAAACAGGTCGGATATGAGTATCCATCGGTTCGGGTTATCACTAAATCCATATCTAAATTTATTTTTCGGCATCCATTTAAAGTTTATCTTTTAACCTCCATGTCTATTTTTTCAGATCGGTGTAAATATTAACCAGATCAAAAATTCACTGCCATCTCTAGCACATGATTATAGGTCGAGAGGATTTGATTCCCAAAGTGAGAGATTAGAATATTTAACGATTCGTTTTTCTTGGTACAAAGTTAATGATTCGTTTGTTTATTAATTACAATGACGTTCAATGGCAGTTTCTATCAAATGGGGAGGAAGTGAGGAACACGAGACCAGGAAAGTTGTACGTTTGCTTTGTGGTGTAGTCAGTAGTGTAATATAAAAATTTAAAATATACTTTTTTTAATAATCTATAGAATAATATATAAGTTAAATATAAGTTTATAAATTGTGTTTAATTTTTAATAAACATATATTTTGTATGATTTATTTTAGTAACTTTTGTTGATAAAAACTGAAACAATTTTTATAAATTAATAAATTCTTATAAACTAAAATTAATTAATTAATTTTCATTTAACATTCTCTTTCAATCATATTTTAAATTCTTAAATTGTATTTAATTTTTAGCTAGTTGTTGAACCTTTTAAACCTTAGACCTCTTATTTTACGGTTTGATTTTCGATCTGATTTTTAAAACATTATAACAATGTAAAAAAAACTAAAAGCGGTCTCATAATCATTACGAAAAAGACAGCTTAATATATAAAAAGTAATTAAATATAAAATTATTTTTATTAATTATAATAAAGAAATTATCAATATTAATTAACTTATGGGTATGACCTAATTACATAGCTAATTTTTAATGGTCATTAGTGGTTATTATTATCAATTAAAATTTTTATTTTATCAAAATAATAATTTTATTATTTATAATAATCATGACGATTAACAATAATCAAAAGTTGGTCAAAAACTTTTCCTTTAATGGGTATTTTTCACTAATAATCACATCGTCATCATATTCACACTAAGAGTCGAAAGGCATCGAATAAAGTATAGACTTGTTACTCTTATTGAAGTAATGGCCGACCCATCTTGCCGGTGGTTGATGCCTACACGAGTTAGGATATAGATTGTGACAAAGAAAGAGTAATGATACATATGCATTCTTCTTCTTCTTCTTCTTATCATCACTTAATTAATATAAATAAACAATATATATATATATATATAGATTCCTTAAGATTAGGGTTATGGACGCCAAGTGGGGTTGTGTGGTCAAGGTGACATTGTCTGGTGGTTTAAGAGACACTTCACGCTCCTTCATGCTCGATCGTTGGCTGTTTCCAAGACCACTGTGAGAACAGGACCACACTCTTCTTACTATATAAACACACTCTCTTCTCTACACACTTCATCATCATCAACCTCAAGTTTATAATAACTCAAAAGCAAAGCCTAAGAAACCTCTCTCTTCTTCTTCTTCTTCTTCTTCTTATTCTTCTTCTTCGTTTTGTTTTCCATTCAAAGAGTAAATATGAAGATGAGCAATGGAAGCTCAAAGAGAAGGCTATCAAGTAGAGGACTAGGAGCTGTTCTTAGAGAGCAAAGAGCTAGGCTCTATATAATAAGAAGATGTGTGGTCATGCTTCTTTGTTGGCACGAGTAAAAACCATTTTTGTTTCAGTTCTTGGTGGAGTGTACATAGCTTCTTCGAGAGATATGCTTGTTGGAGAGATTTTACTTTTTTTTTTTTCTAAATTTCCCTTATGGGGTTTAGATGTAAACATTGATCGGATCAGTGATGAATCGAAATTTCCAATCATGGCTCTTATCATTCTTTCAATTTTATTCTTCTGAGATGTGTTACAAGCTTGAGTGTTTAGCATCTTATTTCACTGGATTTATGTACTTCTTCAGGAGTTTGAAAATGGATATGAAGAAGACCAAACTTATCATATAATGCTCACATATTACACATGTATTGGCTATTGAATTAAGTTTGGATATGTTAAATTTAAAATGTACAAAATTTTACAAAAAGATCTGCAAAGAGAGTTATATCCCCGAGTTCTGCGACAGTGTTGTAGATACTGTTTATTTTTTATTCTTTGTATAAAAAAAATTTATAAAATTTTTAATTATATATTCAAATTTAATCTAAATTTCAATTAATTTAAAATTTATCGCATTGATCTTAAATTCGGGTTGGAATCAAAATGGTAACTCCATCCATATTTTGCAAATTAGATAAGACCGGGATGAGTTAACATCTTATAAATTTTAAACTTTTGCGAAGTTTTAAATTTTCTTATTTTTGAGTTTCGAGCTTTAGTTTCAAGTAAAATTTGTTAAATTTAGAAATCATAAAACTTTTAATTATAAATTTAAAATTAAACTAAAATTCAATTTTTATTTTAATTTTTGTTGGAACTATCCATATTTTACAAGTTGGTGTGATGGAATTTGTTGGCATGTTATAATGCTCACATATTACTCATGAGTCCTTTGACCAAATAATTTGTCCATAGATATTCACTTTATATTCAAAAAGGCATGCATCACCTGTGACAGGATCTTCTGTCCAATTTTTATAGTGTCTTATTCTATCCAATGAATCTCAGTCATTTATTATGCGAGATCTACGCGGGATCTACATAAATAAATGGTTGAGATTTAGAGGACAGAATAAGACACCATAAAATTGGACAGAAGATCCTGTCTCGCATTACCTATATATGCAATCATGAGTAAGAAGCATCACTTATGGGTTGTAATAGGATTTTGTAATTTTAGGTATATATATATATATATTATTGATAATTTGTGTTCAATTAAACTAACATATATGGGTTTTATTAGAAATTTTTCTAAATAGATATGTTAAAGCTTAAAATTGAAAATTCAAATTATGAATTATGAATTATGAATTAAATTTCTTTAAGTGAGTTATTTGAAAACAATCTCTCTATTAATTAGAAGTAAGGCTTCGTACTATTAAACCACCATAGATCTCCCGTGTCAATGGAATTGTTATGGGAGTTGTTATTGTTATGAATTAAACTAAATTATATTAATTATTTATATTTTTGTTGATTATTATTTGTTGACACAGATACAAAAATTATCTATACAAACACAACTATTCAAACTGTCACATTTAAAAGTATATATAATAAAAACAATTTTATTCAATTTAATTTTAATTATACTCATGCACAACTGAAAATTTTAGTTATCAAAATTTTCAGCAAGTTATCAAGCGATATATCTCATATTCAACCAACTCAAACCTAACATGTTAGCTTCGGATCTGACTGAGAGAAAACTGCTAAATTGACAATTATTTCTTATCAATAATTGAAAAATTCAACCAATTCGGTGAGTTTAATCTTAAAAACTTTGAATCGTTTAACTTTTCTGTTGAGTTTTTAACTTTTCGATTCAATTTATTTTAATAGCTCGTGTTGTTAAAAATTGATTAATTTATTAATTAATCAGACAATTTTTATAAATTAATAAGTTCATATAAACTAAAATAAATAAACTAATTTTTATTTAATAATTTCTTTTTTTATTAAACTTAAAATTTTTCGAATAATAAGGACAATATTTTTTAATCATATTTCAAATTCTTTAATTTTATTTAATTTTTAGTTAATTTTATAATGATCTAATTTTAATTGAACTTTTTAAACCTTAAATATGTTAACTTATTAATTTATCTTTCGGTATAATTTTTAAAACATTACTTAGTTACGACTAATATGGAAATTAGATGACAATGAACATGACAGAGAGTGTCTAGACAGATGTGAGGACACAATGACTGTAATTTCCAACATAATGTATGCTCTGTTGTTGTCGTAGCCAGGTGCCACCACTCACAATGTCAGGTCTGAACCAGAGAGATAAAAGGGTGAAAGAAACTGGTCAAGACAGCAGCTTTAACGAAGCCCACGTGCGACTCCTAATCCAAAACCCCACCACCACCGTACATCGTGATGAGAGTCCGAGTTTTCTGTTCCTCAATCATACTGTACAGTATCTAGACCACCTTCTTGATGGGTCTGTTCTTCAATAATCTTACCAAGCAATTAATTATTGATTTTGTAATATTCCCAAAAGATGAGATCTTTTTAAAAAATTGATACTTTTAAAATTTTTAAAAATTCTAAAATTTATATGAAAATTCATGATAATCTTTTTTTTTTAGCTTCAATATAGTTGAAAAAAGTTTCATCCGGTCTAATAATATCAAGCTAAGTGCATGAACATTGAAGATCTTTAAGCTGAATCTCAGTTGAAATTTTCATTCTCTTTCTTGTTAGAATAGAATGGGAAGTCCCAAAACTGAGCCAGGTTGTTTATTCAGGAAGTGCCTTTCTGCTCTTTATACAGACAACAGAACTCTAACCTTAAATGTAATAACTCTTTTACCAATAGTTGCTGTCCTGTTTCACCAACCTTTTCAGGCAGGGATGGTCTTTTGGTTTCAATCTGCCATCCAATGAGTTTCTAGGATCATTACAAGCAATTATGCTTGCCAGCAACAAGACAACTATAGCCTGGAACCTGCTACAACATCGCAGGTTGTTGGTCCATATGTTTGTCTCAATCCACTTTGAACAATCTGTAATGTTTCCACTAGCTCATGAAACGTTTCTATTTCAAGTTCCAACATTGGTGACTCTCGAATTGGTGTTGATCTGAAGACATGGCACGAGTTATGCTAATAATGAGATGGTCCATACTGAGTATGAACTCAAAACAAAAGAAACTTGCCAGGCTAGCTTGCCAGATAATTACCAGATCCATTCCTGTCACCTGTTCTTGATTGTACACGATAATCTACATCTTAGGATAATGTATCTTTCTTCTTTTTGATAGGTTCAAGGAATCAGGAATATCTGAACAGATACGAGTTTGAATCCTGTGTTGATCTTACGTTGTCCAAGTACTGCCTGATCAAACTGCTCCTCATGAACATTAATAATGCAGAAATTGGATCATTAATCACAATCTAAGTAACATTTTCTGAAAATGAAAAAAGAAACCACATTTGCAATTCATGTCGATTGATCTTGGATGCTAGTTGCTAGTTACAAAGGGAACACAATACTTTCCTGAAACCAAAGAGGCACATTGGACCATAAAGTTGGATCCTTTCCACACACGTGTGGTTACAAAACATAAGAGTATCGACATTGGAACTTTGCCATCAGGAATTACAGTTCAAGGCATTCAGTACAAAATCATGATCCAGAACCATCACCACTGGGCATACTTTTCTCGGCGATGAGTGTGCAAAAGTGCAAAACTGTTAACACTGTACTGTAATAAACATCAGTCAGGCATCTTTAAACCCCATGAAATGTAGCTATCCTGCGATCCAAAGTCCTGTAAGTAGATAAGGAATATGGCAGTTAGTAAACCGTGACATTATCAGAATGAAGAATTATTTCATATGCGAATGTAAAACAAAATGAAGAAAAAACATACTAGCTGGCTTAGTCTGAACTCTGGAGGCGTATCAAGATCTATGTTTGCCGGATCAAGGACTAGGTTTTGGCATTCCTCGAGATCTTTCTTCAGGTTCTCTGGTCCTAACCTGGCATAATCGGAAAGACGGGGTTTACCATCAGTTCTTTCATTGTCATTTCCATCCCGGTTTGGAGATTGACTCTGAAGGAGATCATCACATAAGGATAGCCCTTCCACTAGTTGCTGTGAATCCATCAAGTTTTGACTGTCCCACCATTTTGGAAATTCCTGAGAATTTTCATTAGTTTCAGCCACTTGATTGCAATGAGTATCTGTCTTGGGCAGGTCACTGTTGTCCGGAATCTCACATTCAGGTAGATCACAATGATTTTCCATCTTGGGTTGGTCATTGTTGTTCAGAATCTCAGCCTCAGGTAGAAACTCATCTTCTATATCAACAATCTGAAGAAGCACCAACCATAGACGTCAGTATCTCTTTCTGTAAACAATCTTTTAAAATAGAAAGGGAACTTGTTGCAACAACTAGCATAATATAGATTCCACTTAGTAATATATCACAAAAATATTACACATATACAAACGATCTTGTAGTTAATATTAGCTTAACAAAACATGATCAACTTGCAGTTAAATATTATTGGACATGTGACAGAAATGTATCCACATAATTCTTAGCTATGGAAATCTGCATTTGCTTGTCATAGTCCAAACGAAAATTAAAGCACAGAAACACACCTTTAGTTCTGCAGGCAGCAACGAATTGAAGAGGCAAAAGATGTTTACCTGAAGGAAAGGATCTTTGTAGATATTGGTAGTTGTAGGCTCTTTAACCAGGTTAGAATCTGGGCATCGTCTATCACTTCGAGGAGGATCGGGAGTCACCGAATTGGGAGTGACAGGGTCGACTTTTGCAATCATAGCATCACTGTTTTCAGATATTTCATCTTCATTTTTGTCACCCTTGTTGACCTGTTGCTGCTGATAAAATATCTTAGATATCACATATTCTCCGTCCCTCTCATCCTCTTCCGTACCAAGGTGATACTGATGCATCACCCAATTCGTTTTCTCAGCTTTACCTCCTCTGGCTGGGCTCATATATAGAACCATAATCTTCTTGCATCCTTTCTGGACTCCGTCCAAGATCACCGGCTTTGTTCTTCCAGTCTTGTGCCAGCGGACATCACCAAAATCATCACCTTGAATCTTTCTACGCTTTCGAGTACCGGTGTTGTAAGCCTTGATTGCCCTATGAAAGAAGTGAGACATGCTTCCATCTTGCTTAACGCCTATAAAATGCACGTGTTAGAACTATAACAAACTAAAGATATGACCAAAGAACCATACTAACTTGACCTCTTGATAGCCAACCTGGTAAATTCCTAGGATGGGTGTAACAGATCCCGTCATCCTTTTCAACAGTAGGGATGAACTCAGTAATGAAAGGATGGGGGTTTTGACCCCCTTCACCAACTTTTGCTAGTAAATGCCATACAATTTCTTGATCAGTTGGATCGAATTTCACACCTTTTGGTAATCCAGGCCAATCTTGAGTAACCTGGAACAGGTAGAGTTCAAGACTCCAACTCTACATCACTCTTGCTATTCCAAACTTCATTCAGGTAAAAGATGAAAAGAAAAGTTCATTGAGAAGGAAAGTAAGTACAATCTCCATATTTGACATGTGAAAGATGCTAATATATGATCTATGAGCATAACAGTATCCATTACTCAAATTCCAGAAGTGAAAATATTAATATCAACTCATGATAGACATGCCTCCACATACATTACACGTCTAGAAATTCCAAAAATAAAGTCATTATTCCTCAACTAAATCGAAAAAGTAACTATGGTCAAAGCAACCACACTCTACAACAAAGTGCAAAGCAGAACCCACACTAATCTGATGCAAATCAAACAGAAAACTGATTATCTAATCTTTTTATTTTTTAAGTGATTGTCAAAGCTAGAGTGTGAATCAATTCAAAGGAATGAAGAAAATGTGTTGGAAAATCATATTAACAAGGTTCACATTTATGTAAATATACTTGTTATCAAGTTCAACTTTCAACTCTACACAATGAACAAGATTTTACTTATGCTTCCAATTCTAATGCTCAATCGTAAAAGCCCTGGTCTACAAGCACAATGATCATGATAAACTAGTTAAAAACAGTTATAATGTGAAAAACATTTTAGATCCAACCTATCATCAAATAATAGTCCATCCACCAAACTCATTTTCTTCAAGTGACTGTGACAGCTACAGTGTGAAACAATTCGAAGGATGAAGAAATGGGATGGAAAGCCCTATTAACAAGGTTCACATTTATGTATATACATTTTGTATCAAGTTCAACTTTACCCTCTACACAACTAACAAGATTTTACTTATGCTTCTAATTCTAATGCTCACTAGTAAAAACCCTGGTCCAACTTCACCTTTACACAAGGATGCTGATTCGGTACTTGAAAAGAGCTACAATGTGAAAAACATTGAAGTTCCAGCCTATTATCAAATAATAGTCCATCCATCAAACTCATTTTGGACCACACGCATAACAAATGGCCTCTATAACCCAAAAAGCCCCAACTTAGGTCAATGTCCCATGGGCGTATGAATGCAGAAGTGTACATCAAACAAATGAATGGAACATATTTGAGCATACATCACTATTGTCAATAACATGCTGGCAATTCGGACAAGCCTTTGTAGGATTGCTCCTCCATGTAACTTTTCCAGGATCACACGCACTCTTGATTTTTGTTGCAATCCTGTTGCCATCCACCAGCCATGATGGACTGCATCAATTACAAAACATCATAGTAGTCAAGACAAAGTTATTGTGATGGAGAAATGTAATCGTACATAGAGAGAAATGTAATTGAAATTACATCTCATACTTGAATTATCTTCATCTCAACAACCCATATGCTGACATGATTTCTCAACTTTTAATAAACTTTAGTTTCAGTACCTATTTGGTTGTTCTTACTTCCCACACTATGGATCAAAACAAAGCTGCATAATTCAGAGCGACCAAATTGATTTTCCCTTTCAAGCATTCATAGAAAATCAGATTTTGTCGAAATATATTACTTGAGCAGTCAGCATCTAAAACTTAGCAGCTGGTTATCCCCGATAAAGACAAGGGCAAAACAGAAAAAGATGAAAGAATCTACAGCCAATCAGCCATAAATTCCTAACAAATTTTCTACAAAGCTTTACAATTAGAGTTTTAAATGAACGTCAAACATATATACACGAAAGTCAAGCCTTCTGCTATTACTTCCAGTCTTCCCCATGTCACTTTTCAAATAAACATCACAACATTAGTGCCTTAGATGGCACTAAATTAACTAAAGAAACAACTTTTATCTGCCATTTGTTAAAGAATTGCATCTCTTTTCCAAATACAAGTTCTCATACGAAAATCAATACCTCAAGCCAGTGTCCTTTCCTCACCTAGTTAACAATGATCGGATTACTTCACCATCTCCAGTACCCAACCCAACCCAGAAAAGAAATCACAACGCTATTACCAAGATACACTCAATACACTAACAAACCAAGGTAAATACTTCACAAAACGTGTATATTATCATATTCACAACTACCCAGATGATTAAATCGATGGAACTACTTAGAAATGTAATGAAAATAGCCGAAGACCAGACGGGTAAGTAAAAAGGATCAATCTTTACCGCAATCGGAACAAATCCAAGTAAAACCCTACAAAAAAAAGTCAATGCAACTCCAAGATGATCCAAGAAAGCTGGAAAACGAAGAATAGAGTTACTTACCCAGCCATGAGAGAGCTGTGAGGGCAGTCAACAAATATGATTCAAAATCACTGCTCAAGAAGTGAACTTTAATTGCAGCCAAAAAAAAAAGGTTTCTTGTTTTTTCCAAACCTTTTCAAAATTCAAACCTCAATGAAATTTCACTTCGAGATTAAAAAAAAAATTCACTCTTTACTGTTCTTTCTGTACGGTCTGCTAATGGAAAGGCAGACAAAAAGAAATGGGAATAAAAAATCAAATATTTGGAATGTGAAACGAAAGCGCCAGTCTGATCATGGTGGTGACTGGGGAGGTGGGATCGGGTACTCGACCGTTTACGTCTTTGTCCATGCTCCCACTTGTCAAGGGCCATGAATTGTCCTGATTCTAATCGGCACATCAAATGTTCGATCGACGGTCCGCTGATTGTAAGCGAGGAAGACATACGATCAACTTAGTACAGGCTTAGGCCCTAAGCTATGCTTAACCTGGACTTGTCCTGTCATGAACAGTAATGCGTACTCTCTAGTCTGAGCCTCGAGCCTCGAGCAGTTTCAGTTGTCGTTTTTAAATCAATTGTTTTAGAATTAAATGCTAAAACACTTTTTTTTAATGACTACTGTTAATATTTAATATTTTATAAAAAATTGAAATATTAAATATAATTATTTTAAAAAAAATTTAGTTTAGTTAGTATAAAATTATGAATATATATATATATATATATATATATGTATGTATGTATAAGTATATACATAGAGGAGGAGTCTGCAGTCGTTATCCTTTAGATGCCCACTGTAAATCTCTAGATTTACGCAATAGTCTGCAATTTACGTCAATTAACTACTTCGTACTAGGCAAGTGCTGTACGACAGACTCGATCGAAAAAGTATAAATAAAAGATTCAAACACAAGACTTTTTAACCTCATGCCTTTCACTCCACTAACTCGACCACTTTCTAGGAAACACTAATATATATAATGTTTTAAATATACATATATATTCAATATTGTTTATATACTTATTATATAAATATAGAACATAAATGGGGAAAATATGTCTATATATAGGTAAATGTGTTCTTGTAATTAATATTTAAAGTAAGTTTGAAGTTAAACTCACTTCTTAAAATGTTTTTTTTACTTGTATGTTATTAATTAATTAATTAATTATAATATTTAACAAATTTGAAATTCCATTCACTTTTAAGAATATGTGAAATAGTTATAACAACTTTCTTACAATTATAATTATTTTTATTTATTAAATCTTTATATATTATATGTACAATTGTATTTAACTTCTAAAAAATAAGTATGATTGAGACCAATTTAAAATTAAATATTATATTATTGAGATATTGTAAATTGAAAAATAAAAATTTATATTGTTTCCTAATTTATTAAAACATATTTGGTTAGTATATTATATTTCAATTTTGTAACTTTATATATTCATAATTATTTACATTTTATTTTATTTTTTTAAACTATTTTTTCCAAATATGTATAAAGCATGAGCTACTTTCACTAATAGATTTACAAATCCTATTAAAAGTAGATCTAATTTATAATTAAAAGTTTAAATATGTATTTAATAAAGATGATATAGGCCTAGCTTATATGTATATGACACTAGAGATTCAACTCGCTAATTATATCATATTGTCATTTTTATATATTTTAACGTTTGATAAATATTTATATATAAATTAATTTTGCATGATATTTTATTTATGAATTATTACTAAATGTGTAATTTTAGAATTTTATTTAGGAATAACCTTTTATTTATTAATTTACTTTTACATCTAATACACATACATATTTTCATATATTTTATTTATGTATTTACA
>JANQAP020000001.1:589473-603065 GCA_026874005.2 Erythroxylum coriaceum
TTTGCGTGACTCGAACTCAAGACCTCCTGTAAAGGAGAGCCTTAAGTGAGAAGCTAAAGCCATTAGGCCAACTCCTCATTGTCCATGTTGGCATATACTTAAAATAGCGTGTGGTAGTTATATGACCATAGTGTTTTTTGCAAATTTGACAATATCGAGGATTCATAGAGTTGTAGTTTTGGATTCATTTTGGGAATGGGGTTTGGTATTGTACTTATGTTAGGAAGGGTGAAAAATGAAAGATAACGTTACTCAATTTTATAATTATAGCTCAAACTTTAAAAGTGATAATAATATTCAAATTTTTAATTTTTTATAAAATAATTCAATGTTAGACTCTCTATTAATAGAGTTAAGATGACAAACTATATTGCCCTCTAAGGGGTGGTCGAGTTGGTGGAGTGGGAGGTATGAGACTAAAAGGTCTTGTGTTCAAATCTCCTTATCTATGCTCTCTCGATCGAGCCTATTATACAGGGCTTGCCTAGTGCAGAGTACCAAGTTGTCGTGATTTATAGGTTATTGTGTCAATTCAGAAATTTACCTTGTGCGCATCCAAAAGATAGCGACTGTGGGTTCCTCCGTTTTTTAAAAAAATGGCAAGCTATATCAGTTATAATAATAGGTTATACATGGATGTTAGATGTAGTAAACTATAATTGTCATGTATTAATTTAATTAATATTAAAAGATAAACTTATTTGGAAGCAATCTCTCCACTAGTTAAGAGTAAGGTTACATACTACTGAACCTCCTCAAATCTTACGTATCAACAAAATTCCTACTAGATATTGTTGTTGTTGTTAAAAAAATGAACCTATGCTTTCTTTCCCCGTCTTTCCCCCCATCTGCTTACACTTATGGCAATGGGTTAAACTCGGGCTCAAGACTCCTAGCCTGAGTCAAGCTCAAGATTTTATGGTCGAGCCAGAGTCTGATGCTTCCGACTCAAGCCTGAGCTCGAACTTGATTGGAGTTAGGTGACCTAAAGCTTGTTCATATATATCAGAACCAAGTTCGATTAACTTTGTTTTTTAATTTTAAAAAATAAAAATCAACATTGTTTATTTAAAAATTTTAGGCTTCAAAACGGCCAAGCTTAGCTCAAAAATTAAAAAAAAATCCGAATTTAACTCGAAGTCTAATTAACTCAAATTGAGTACATTAATTAAGTCGAATTGTATTGGGTCAAATAAACATTGCCAATACTTTGTGAAAGATTCCTGTAAAGAGTTTCATTAACTCCTAATTCATATCGAGTAGACATTGTTATTGTGATAATTCTTAATTCATGAGTTGTATGGAGGGACTTATGTCATTACAAACCGAACAATGGATTTAAAGCTGATGTTAAAAATTATAAATTGATTTATTATACTATGAAACCAAAAATATTGATATCCCGGTGCCCGACTGTCAAACTGAAACAAATCATATCCTTTTTGCAGTAAATACAATTTAATTGGTTAGGACAATGATAGTGAAGGCCAAAATCACGGATTGGGTGCTGGTCATTGGGCATGCGTCCATGAACATTGGAAAGCACAAGCACAAGCACAAACCCAACTTCAAAGAAAGAATACAACTTTAGGCATGATATAATTAAACTTGAAAATTCAAATACCTTTGTGATTTTGATATATGCTCTAAAGTGTAAACAAATCAAAAGAGGACAGAGATGGATTACGTGGGGAAAGACTAGTTAGGCTTGAAACTGGTGAAAAATTACGAACTTGGAGGAAGTATAGCGGTTTCTCAAACTGGGGTTGGTAGCTATAAGTCAAGCTGATGAATTGACACAGAGGTAGGTAGAAGTAACAAAGATTGGACATGTTACGTGTCTGAACGTGTTCGGTAAGTCACAACTACATACATTAGACATCTCATAACCAAAAAAAGAAAAAGAAATTGTAAACAAGCTCTTGAAGGGTAGCTGAACGCGTCCTATATATAACATAGACTTTAATCTCTATGTTTCTCAGGCTTCGTCAACACTGATCTCAGCCTCCACCTTCTTGTATTCTTTTATTATTCTATTTCTCTTACAGCTCTCACTATGACCATCTCAACTCCTGTTTGTCCAGCCATGACTCGAGTCCTCATCGCCGGAGCCACCGGCTTTATAGGGCAGTTCGTGGCAGAAGCTAGCATAGCTTCTGGTCGGACCACCTATGTTCTTGTCCGTTCAACACCAACTTGCCCTTCCAGAGCCAAAGTTCTCAAGTCTCTTCAGAACAAAGGAGCCATCATCTTGCTTGTACCATACCTAACATTTTATACTCTTTGTTTGCATGCACATCACTAAAAAGATTATGAATATGAGTGTTGTTTGTGTTCAGGGAAAGATTAACGACAAAGAGAACATGGAGAAGTTACTGAAGAAGCATGAAATTGATGTAGTAATATCAGCTGTAGGAGCTGAGAATTTGTCGGATCAACTAGTTCTTGTTGAAGCCATTAAAGCTGTTGGTACTGTTAAGGTAAAAGGGAAAAAAAAAGAAGAAGCTTGAACTCCATATCTTAGTTCAGACATATATAGTTAACATAGTCTTTCTTTACCATGTATTTGTCCAAAACATACTCCTCACAGTTTCACGGTTTAGGAATTCTTTTTACTCGAAAGGGCTTTTAGATTACTAATCAAAATTATACACTGAATCTTGAGGGTCGATGTATATACTACTGTGGTTGCAGAGATTTTTGCCGTCGGAGTTTGGGCACGACGTGGACAGGGCTGATCCAGTGCAACCAGGCTTAGATATGTATAATGAGAAGCGACTAGTCAGGCGTTCGATTGAGGACAGCAAAGTACCGTACACCTACATTTGCTGCAACTCCATTGCTTCTTGGCCTTATCACGACAACTGCCACCCTTCTGAGGTTTTACCTCCACTTGATCGGTTTGGAATCTACGGTGATGGCAACGTCAAAGGTAACGTAATATGTTATGCAAAACACACAATAAAAAAGATAATAACAAAAAATGAATTATTTAATTAATTTTAAATTTATAAAAATTATTTTTTATATTATATTATATCACAAAAAAAGTCTTTTCTAATTATAATTTGTTAGGCCTATTTTTGCTCAAAGTTTTCACGTTTATAATTGTTTTTTCTTGATATTTAGGTACACTATTTTCCAATAATTAGTAATGAAATATAGTTGAAACAAAAAAATATTTTTAAAAAATAATTATTGAGATTATTCGTGTGATTAATTGAGTAAAAATTCATATAAAAAAAGCAATTTAGCTAACATATTTTCAATTATTTTCTAAAAAAAAGCCTCCATTTTGAGTGGAGTAGGGTTGGTCACAAGTCACCATGTAATAATAGCTAAGGACAAAATGTCAAATGTTAGTGGGTTTGAGTAGCTTTCTCTACAACTTTTCCTTAATTCACATTATGAAGATCATTGACAAAAGTGTTAATGTAATCTATAGAAGAATAGCTTACCAAAGAAAAATGGAAGCCAGTGTTACAAAGTCGTTGTAAGGACATAGAAAGTAATTATTTTTGCTCAAATTTAAGCATATATTTCAAGTATTTTCCGACAATTTAATAAAAATTCTGCCGAAACAGGAATACACGGAAGTTTAGCACTACACATCCTTACTAATAAAGAGATTATTTTCGAATATTTTAAGTATTTTCCCATTTACGTAATTTTTGAGATGGGAAGAGTGATTTATTAAATATAAATTTTGAATAATTTCCATTTTAAGCATAGGACGGCTGGTTTCTAAGTCACTATCAAAGGCGTTGGGTTATATACATATATCTCGGAATTTCCATTTTAAGTAGAGGACGATTGGTTTCTAAGTCATTATCAAAGGTGTTCAGGTTACTTTAAACCTCTATATAGTAGGCCATTAGAAAGTTACATTATTCAAAGTGGTGTATGATATGGTTGTTTTGAAGTCATTTTCAGTATAATAGCTAAAAGACAAATGATGGATCGGTTGTTCTGATTTTTAATTTTCCTTTCATTTACTTTTAAATGATCATTAACAAGAATGTTTTTTTTTTAACATGATTTATGATGATAACAAGGTAGGAGAATCCAAAGTTTATGGAATTGCCTGTCATTGTTCATGCAGCTTACTTTGTTGCTGGTTCTGACATTGGAAAGTTCACCATGAAAACTGTGGATGATCTTCGAACCCTTAACAAGTCGGTCCATTTTCGACCAAGCTGTAACTTCTACAACATGAACGAGCTGGCAACTCTCTGGGAGAAGAAGATTGGAAGGACCCTTCCTCGTGTTACAGTCACTGAGGATGATCTTCTAACTGCAGCTGCAGGTCTGTTCTTGAACAAACTTGTTGAGTCTAGTTCCATCTATCTGACAAGCTTTAACGTTTCAAACATTCTTGTACATGGGCAGAGAATCGGCTGCCAGAAAGCATTGTTGCATCATTCACACATGATATATTCATCAAAGGTTGTCAGATCAACTTTTCTATCAGTGGACCTGATGATGTCGAGGCAAGCAGTCTATATCCTGACGAGCCATTCCGTACGTTGGACGAATGTTTCGGTGAGTTTGCTCACCAAGTGAATGAGAAACCTCTCCATAGCAATGGAAATCCTACTTCAAAACCTGTTGTTGAACTTCTGACAATTACAGCAACCTGTGCTTGAAACTGTGTGATCCCATGTTCCTGCTGGTTAGAGTATAAAGGAGTTTATGTTGTGCTGTTCCTAATCCTGGTACATATAGTTCGTTGAAGATCGATTATTTCGGTTTATGAAGAGTTCTCAAGGCGCTTAAAGTTAATCTGAAGGCTGTATTTGTCTTTTGAGTCGTCATCATAAAAGTTTGCTTCATTATCATTTGTGGGAGTTTTAAGATAAATTAAATTTGTCTTGTTGTCTTTATTTTGATCTTTGCAAATTCGCAATGCAATATGTAATAAGATCATCATCTTTCATTATATCTAAAGAGTGCAATCCAGTAGATGAGTGAAGAGGTCCTTACTTTAAAAACCATCTCCTCCTCCACGAGAGTATCCTTTAGAAACAGAAAGGAATGTTTCCAATATCATTCAAAGCATGCACAAAAAGGACAATCAAGAAATGCAGCCGGTTGATTCATTCAAGTTAGTGTTATGCATGTCAGATCTCGTCAAACAACATAGTCAGTAATCAGAATACGCAATATTATGCTGCAACTCTTAGCATTTACTTTTTAAGTTCCACATTCAGGAAAAGAAATGATCGCGGAGAGAGAGACACGGAGAGTGAAGCCAGAAAGAAGATGAGAAGGAAGTCCCTTTATGGACAATGAAGCTTATATTTACAGGTCTGGAAAATGGTTTTAGATACGGAAGGAGAAGTGGGAAAAGAGAAAGAAAGGTCACCAGCTTCTCCTTGCATGCTTCATCCAAAACTACAAGCTGCAAGGAAGCCTTTCACTTGTACACAGCTATACACATAAACTGGACTATACATCATATACGGGCAAACGCTCCTCGATAATGACACGGCAGATGGGGCACTTCTTACACTTTTCGCAGCAAATGCTAAAACAGTTTAATACTTATGTTAACAACATTTTATGAAAGTATGAAACAAAAGTACGTTAAGGAAAAGATCAAAACATAACACAAGATTCCACTCTACCACATGAGAATGAAGCGAGAAATGCCGTAGTGTTGTCCCGTTTCTGAGGCAAAGAGATAACAATATATACACACAAGCTATTTATATGCTTTCTAAATTTACACCTCGAAGGTATTACTGCAAAAAGAGACTATCCTCTTCATTTAATATCATTTTTATGAGCTCAATTAGTGCTTCCTTTTCTTGTTCTTTCTTATTATCCATTGATACTTTATTACTCTGTGAACTAAGAGTAAGAAAAGTGCATTGGAAAATTGGACAAGTTACCTGCAGAGAGCGTGATGCCTGCACGGGAGTACGACAACATTAATTTGCTCTTCAAAGCAAATCCTGCACAGAATTTTCTCCTAATACATTGATTACATTAGTAGTGTTAGTTAAAAGAATTAAAGGTCGCGAAACATTATTGATGAGAAGGAATGTAATTGCAGTACATTTTGAAGTCTTTCACATTCCTGCTGGCTAAACTTTGAGATTTCTGTCTGCTCACTAAGTGCAGTTTGCAGTCTCCAGATCTGAGATGAAAAGATTGCGCGCAACATGCAATTTACAGGGCGAAAGATGATACAAATACCTCTAGAAAAAAAAGAATCTAATACCTCCTCAACAAGTTCAGATTTAGGCATCTTCTTAACAGTATCGGGTGAGAAAGTGTTGTAGCTGAACATCAGCAATAGGAGAACCATCAAACATAGAACTTATCAGCATATTGTTATCAACAAAGATATATCCGCATTAATATGCAATTAAACATATCAGCAACCTAATAGAGAGCACGAACAGAATGGGGCATACACTGAACTTAACATGCTTTTAGTAGATACGCACAAAAGTACATTTCAATGACAAGACGCAGAAAAAAACATACAATGGTAAAAGTAGTACTGTAATGCCGAAAACAATTCATTTCAATTATTGACTTCCGATCCTAAAAAATTAATGTGGGAGAAACAAAACCAGATGGAAGAGAGCAAAGCAAAGGTCAAATAACTTGAAACAACACCACGTAGAGGCCATTTCTATTGAAACCATTGTGATGAAGAATTTCATAAATCCAATACATAGTTCTCAGGAAACCTTCATAAATGATTCCCCATGTTATTCATCAAGGATTGCAGTGTTAGCCAAAGGAATCCATTTCACAGTGGGCACACAATGAAATATGGATAAATAATTAAAAACAAAAGCTTAACTGTAGAATAAAATACGAACCTTGAACCTCCAGAAAAATATAATCTAGCCTGCTCCTCCCTACTTTCTTCATCAATTGACCACCAACCCAGTAACCTATCAATAAGAAACCATAACTAAAATCAATGCTGCATATCATCTTGGCCAATACTGTCAGGGGATAACCAATAGACATACGGAATTTTTAACAGAGGAGACTACTCGACCTTGAGCCATGGTGAAAAAACCCGAGACATTCCTGAGCTTTTGCTGCAAAAGCAAAGTATCCACTAGAACCAGATCCATTATGCAGAAGGAGTACAATTTTCTCAAACAGCCTATATGCAGCAAACAAGACCCCAGTTCCTTGCAGCAGCAAAAGTGGGGAAAAAATAACCCTAAATGGTATATGTTTAGCAGCAGGTGGTGTACCCTTCAGTGAAAATGAGAAGCATATGGGTCAAGCTTCAAAACAAGTACATATGTAAGTCATACAGCACTCAGGAAAGGAAACAAACATCTATTATACCTCCAAGTGCATAAATAGAATTATCTGGAAACATATAAAGGGAATTTTCATAAAATGTCCACCAATATCCTCAAGGTTGCAAATTCTAGTGCTCTGATATTCATCTTCTTGTGAAGAAACTACCAAGCCTCTATTCCAATCAAGATATGTAATCGTCATCATAGATGAACTAGACTCCACAGCAAGAGACTGCCTATGAATTGCAGGATTATTCCACTTTGTGCATACAAGAAAGGCAAAGCCCTCCGCAATACTGTAGAGGGAGACATGAGATTATCTAAGCAGAATGACAGTGGAAAACAAACAAAAAATGTTTTATTAATCAAAATGCTGCCGCAAACAGAAAGCAACTATACCCGTAGTTTATAAATAAGTCCCACCAACCAAGAGCTGCCACATCACCTGCTTGTTGTAGGCAAAGTAAAATGGATGTTAAAGGAAGTGCACCGGAGCAGTTAAAAGCAGATTGATAAATATGAGGTTGGTTGCTGACACGTAAAAGTTGTTGCAAGAATGAAATCGAAATCTATCAAGGTGATATAATGACAGCTTATATCCTGCTCTTAGTTTTTCTGCCGAATTCAGGTTAGTAACAGAAAACATTGTTTTCTAAGTGCATAGAATGACTTGAGCTTATCATTAATCAAGAGATAGGAGAACTTGCATAGCACATCAATGAATGACAGAAGTACAAATCAGTTACAGGAATCCTGAATAAGGTTTATGAAATAAAAATATCCTCTCTTCATAAGTAAAGGATGCCACTACCATTGACAGATCAAATGCTGCAGATGAACAACTTACCACACAGTTTGAGAAGAGTGAATACTGTTGCAGCAATGATGAAGACCATAGATATTGCAACCCAGAAGTGCTAAAACAAAGAATATCAAATATGATGTCAACAATTGTGTGGATGCAACATATTTGCCAAATTCCGGAACAGTTCATACTCACAAACTATACATCACCTCTTGTGGACAGCAACACATTTACTAAATTTCTAAAAGCATTACATTTAAAAACTATGCATCGCCCTTATCTAATGTAATAGTTGAACTAATAATTTCCCTTGGCTACACTTTCTTCATTCTTCTCCAACAACAATGAAGAAAGGGGAAATGGACTAAAAACTTAAGCCCTGCGGGCACATACATTATATCCACATTTTAGATCATTAAAGCTAGCTTCACATATATGGATGCTGAATCAGAAGCCAAATTTTGTACGTCCCGTAACATTACCATAACAACATAAAACCTGGTTTGAGATGTGGTCTACCAAGAGTCGGTATACAGTACATCATTCGTTTGAGATTTTGTCTGCTATAGCTAGGACACTTTTAAAGATAGTTCGCACCAAAAAGTCTTGATTAACTTCTCTTAACAGCAATAATCACAGTAATTGTATGACAGAACAATCAGGAACAGATACAGAAATTGCACCAAGCTTAGTTAGGCGGAAGAGTTAAAAACAAAACCTCCATAAATATGGTTAACTTAAAGTTTAAACAATTTAAGATATTATACAATTTAAGAAATCATAGTGGACACCAATTCAATTTGGAATGAAAGTTTTTAGAGCTTTACGTCATTTCAACACTCCCCAAATAATAAGTTTTAAGTTTAAAAAACTGTTAATTGAATTTCGCATTCGTCGTTCCTTTACCATCATATGCTCTCCTTGTTTGTCAGTCAAATTCTTAACTTCCTGTAGTCTAAGTCCTCTTGAAGTATTTCTTTCATCCCTAAAAGAAGTATATCAACTTACAGGAAGTGTCTCCCATATTGCTTCGTCACTCAAGGTTTCTTCATCTCCAGGCATTAAAGCTCTACACATCCTATAATAGCAAAAGCATTTCAAGCCCTTAAAGAAGAAATGAAAAAATGGTTTACTAAATAGCAACACTGATTTCTAAACAAATACAAATAATAAGACTAATGCCAGAACAGAGAAGACCCCAAACTTTTTTAGCAAAACATTATAATGCATGATGTTTACCTTTATCAGGTGCATGCAGAGTAAATACTGCAATGATGCAACATGCTTCTGTATGCATGTACAGCATAAGAACAAGAACACACATTTTCACATGAAGCTTGTACCCATTATGTTGTAGGATATATCAAAGTTATCCTGCAACAATTATCGATTGAATCCAAACACGTTTATATAAAGGCCAACAAGAGTGCCACCACCTCAAAGTACGATATCCAGAATAATATAGAACATAAGAACATGCCTACAGGAAAATAAAGCAACTTTTAACTGGTCAAGGCCAACCCTCAAAGTTCATAAATTACTCCTACCCCCATATTGAATATTAAGCCCTGTACATTTCCAAACGCACATCCTAATGGGCAGATATCACCACTAATAAACAGATATCATCACCAAGTATGCTTTAACTTTAAAATATAGAGGAAAACGGCATAATAAGTTGCTATGGAAGTACAACACACCAAAATAAATAATCTCAATGGACTCTAATTTTATTCAAATTCAATATAACTAAGTGAAAAACCGCTGATGGTTAAGGTAATCATGTCAATGGACTCTTGCAAATTCAATATAACATAGTGAAAAAACAATAATGGTGAAGGTCATCAAATTGAAGAGTAAAATTTGGAAGTTCTTTAGGAAAAGAAATTCATGAATTCTAATCACCATTTCATTTTGTTTCTTCTATATGAGAAAGTGAAGCCTTGCAACTTGTTAAACCATATGAGAGTAACCAGAAATACTTATGATCCTACTTTGTTCTCCGTATGAATGCGGGAATGAACAGAATAATCAAGATAAGTTTTCAGAGAGGAAAGGAGGAATACTTGAATGATAGGAAGTGTACCTGATATTATCGACCAAGATTGCTAATTCAAATGTCAACAATGGAAGAAAGACTACCTCCAAGCTCATAACTGCCAACATATTTTAACATATCGAGAAAATAAATTGACAAGCACTTCGCATTTAAATCGTAACCCAAAAATGTTGTGTTGACAGTCATTAGCAGATGAAGAAATTATAAAATAGGTTTTGCATATTTGACCTCCATAAGATGTAACCAACATGGTTAGCCATAAAATGACGAAAACCAAGAAGCAAAAGGGAAAATTTCGAGAGGCAGTATCCACATATGAAACAATCAAAGGATCCGTTGTTGTATACCATTCCTGCTCCCTAGATATATGCAAAGAAGTAGTTCGAAAGCAACAATCAATGGTGTCGCCAAGACAGAATGACATGGTGCCCACTGTTCATGAGAAGAAAGTCTTAGTTTCGTTATCCTAATTTGGATGTGAACAAAATCTGATTACTTCCAACAACAAAAGAATTAAACTTTACAAAGAAAGAGATCACTAGGAACAGATTGAATATGTAATCTCATACATGACGATTATGAGGCATTGACGGAGCAGGTAAGGAAAATCGGCCACGTGCTACAACTACGTGAAATAGCCAAAGAGGTGCGAAGATAATCCTGTGAGACGAAATAAGAATTAAAAGCAATTATCAGAAGGAATGGAACATTATCAGCCACAATCAATTCAATTTCGTTGTATGATATGAAAAGTGAATACATGACTTCAAACTGGAATGTTGGTGAACCTTCTATGTGATTTTGATAAGTACTTTGCATGATGATGTTAAATTTCTTGTCATTGCACCATCAAGAAACAGAACAGAACGACCAAAAAGGGGGAGATAAGCATGCATAGAGTAATAACATGATTTAAAAGTCATCATTTAGTCAATATGCAGTTATATCAATAGATTTAATACAGTCATTTAGATATCTCATCTCAATAGTTTAACAGCTCAGCAATGTTATTCTACTGATGAATTACTCGCATTCAAACCAACAATTACAACAACAACATCGCAGTAGAAATCCCACCGAGACATAGGGTCTGGGATTCAAACCAACGGTCAAAGATCATAATGCCTCAAGCATATCATAGGCCCTCAAGAGTAAAAATATAGCTTAGCATTTAATTTCAAATTCAGTTCATTGTTTAGGTGGAATCTCATCAAAGTTTAATTCACCTCTAAAAGGGAAGCATTTTCTTTCAATTTCTTAGCCGCTATATCACTCACCTCTAAAATAATTTATCTGAAACTCTATCCTACCACACCATAGTTCTTATGTTATTGAGATGTCATGTTCTTCTTTTAGCTTACATATCAACAAAGTAAAAGAGTTGTAGTTTGGAAGACAACGACCAGACAACCCAAAATTATTCCTCAAAGTACGCAAGTCACTCAAACCCCACTGAGGAGACAGCACCGTCAACTTTCCTAATTCTTCCTAATTTCTGCATTCTAATCGTTCCAGAAAGTCACAAGTTTTATCCTATCGTCAATGCAAGAACATGGTTAATTCTGTTCAACCTCCCTAACACTTACGCAACCAAGATATTCAAAAAACAACAAGAAAGAAACAATCGTAAGATCACCGAATGGATCTTCCATCTCAAGAAGTCTAACAAAATGCGAAAAAATAAATAAAGTTCAGAATTTTCACTTTCCTTTTACTTACTTTTGTCCACCCAACTCCAGGAAGCTCAAAATCAAGATTTAAAAAGAAACGAAAACCAAAACGAGAACACTGAGAACCAATAATCGAGTAGGACACTTACCACCAAGAGTAAGCAACAGCATGGTCTAGCTTGAAAGCGAGCAAAAGCGTGAAAGAGAAAAGCAACCCATGTGCCACAAGGGCCTCTAAGCACAAGGCCACTCTTCTCCAGCTCATTACACCTCCTCTTGCAACCAACATTTCGAGCCAAAAATCCCAAAATTGAACAGCCCCACCTCTCCCTCACTTCTCACAAAGACTTGTATTTATGTAGAAAAATGGAAACTTTTTCTGTGGGAAGGAATTGAGACACAGAAAAAGAGATGGGAATTGAAATCCAACGAGAATTACAAGGAGGGTGACAATTGAAACAACCAAGAGCTGATGTTTGCCTTTTTATGACTTCGCTTTCACGCCAAAGCACAGAGGAAAGCGACGGAGAGATTGGATTTTCTTGTTTGTGTTTGTTCGATGAGCTTTTGATTGACGAAAATGGACGCCAAGACTCATCTTAAATGACACAAGCCTATTTCTGTTTATCAATAAAGAAATTTAAATTTTAATTACAAATTTATTAAATTAAAATTAATTGATTTATTTTTATTTATAATAATTTATTAATTTAAAAAATTAACCGATTAATTGATAAACTAATGCTTTAAAAACTGAATCAGAAGTTAAACGCAGAACAAAAAGTTTAAGGTTTAAAGATTCAACCGGTATTAAGTTGTCATAAAATCTGCTAAAAATTAAAGAAATTTAAAATTTTTAAAATATATTTGTTCTTAAAATGAAGCTTAACTGAAAAAATAAATTGTTAAATGAATATTAGTTGATTTATTTTGATATATAAAAATTTATTAATTTACAAAATTTAATCGATTAATCAATTAACTGATTAGTTTTTAACAACAAGAATTAATAAAATAAATCAAATCGGAAAATTAAAAATCGAAGTAAAAAGTTAAATGATTTAAGATTTTTAAGATTAAACCGATCGAATTGGTTGAATTTTTTAATCATTGTAATAAACTAGTTAGTCATTTTTTAAAAACAACAGTTATTAAAATAAATCGAACCAAAAAGTTAAAATCAAATCAAAAAATTAAACGATTTAAAATTTTTACGGTTAAACTAATCAAATTAATTAAATTTTTTAACTGGCGGGGGGTAATTATCCCTAGTTGCAAGTTAAGGATTGTGTCTGTAGGAATAATACCTAAAGCTAAATTGTGATTAATCTGTGAATGTGTCAGCTAAAATCGGATATAATTTAATTAGTTGGTGCTATCTTAACAACCTTTTCCTTGTTGGACAATAGGTAATAAAAATGTATTAAGTAAAGTGTAATTATCTTCTTCCTTGGCCATAGTGGCCCGTAGCACGGCCAGCTGGAAAAGGCTAACCCGCTATTTATTTTTTAAAGTAAAAGAATTTTCAAAATGATATCGTTTTGGATAAAATGGGGGATCACGAGTCGAGTCGGGCTGACCCGTGACTCGTCCAGGCTAACTATGGTTTGCTCGTGTTGGTCTTTGGCCCGATTCGGACAAACCATAGTCGGCCTGTGACCTGCCTGTAGGCCTACTAACTCAGGCCAAAAACAGCCCGAGCCAGACCATTATTGTCAAGTCTACTCCGCATGTTCATTAGGTAAGTTTCGGTAGGCTTCATAATGAAGTCGGAT
>JANQAP020000001.1:603427-614447 GCA_026874005.2 Erythroxylum coriaceum
TTAATCCATAAAATATGAATCAATCCCCCAAATTAGGCTATATCCCTAACCCTAATTGGGATTTAGTTCAAGAACATAATGAAAGCATCCATACAAATAAAGATAATCAACATCTAAGAAAGAGTAGAGAGAAGATGGAAAGAAAACAGAACAAGATTGCTTTCTTGATCTTCTTCTTTACCTCTTTTAAGTGCCTCCTTTTGAGTGCCTCGTTTTCTGTGCAGGCCTACTCTTTTTGGGTTTTAAAAATAAATATTTACAATGCCTTGGGCTCAAAGAAACCTAATTTTTGTCAAACAGAGAAATAAAGATCGTAACAGTGCTGTCAATGTCTGTTAGGTGGATTTTATGTCTGTTGGGCGGACATATGTTGTATTTCGGAGCTAATTTGACCAGTAAATGTTCGTTAGGCAAATTTCATATCTGCTGGGCAGACATTCTCAGAATTTCCCTGCTTTCTATCTCCGCTCATATCCGTTTAGAGGGATATCATGTCTGTTAGGCGGACATACACTGGACATCTACAGAAACGTGCAATTTTGACCCTTTAATTGTAAAACTCGGAGTCCTCTTCAAAAACGTAGTTGAATAACCTTAATCCGACATCCACAGCGAAAGTTATGTCTCTTGTCCCAAAATCTATCTATTTGTAACTTTTAAGTAATAAAGTTGAAATGTGTGAGAATTAACTAATTAAAGCTCAAAATTCACATAGAGATAAGTCAAATTAGTTCCAATTTACCCTAACATCATATATTAATAATTTGACAGATCAACTATTCAAAGATTTTACAATTAAAATGGTCAAATTAATTCAATTTTTTAAAGCAACGATCGTTGGATATATAAAGAGGAAGTAGCAAATTAGGATCATATTGTGGGGTATAGTTGTGTCTGCTCAATTATATTACAACTTTAATTGGACAACATATCATAATATTTACCATTTATTTATATTTGGATAGTTTACTATATCCATACATAAATCTCTTTCCTTGGAAGCAGCAACTTAGGAGTTAGGATCATATTGTGGGGTATAGTTGTGTCTGCTCAAATTATATTACAACTTTAATTGTACAACATATTATAATATTTACCATTTATTTATATTTGGATAATTTACTATATCCATATATAAATCTCTTTCCTATTTTTCTATTTAAGATGAAAAAGACATTTAAGTTTATTATAAAAAGACACATTAATCAACGAATTTGGAGCCCCCACTCATCAGAAACATCGGAGCAATCCAACATGAAAAGAAGAATTATGTGATTACGAGCTATCTGTATTGTCTTTTTATTGTTTCAAATGCTAGAGTCATGTAATTATATTCTCCTCAGGACTGTTAGGTAAGTTTAGGTAGGCATCACAAAAGGACAAGTCGGTCAATTAAATTTGTAAACTAAAATTATTTTAATCTTAAATTAAATTTCTTTGGAGAGAGTTTAAGTCGTTCAAGCCATACTTTAAGCTAAACCTCATATCTGAACATAATTCAAAATTAAATTAATTCAAATCAAATCAATTTTGTTAATTTTGATCGGATGAAACCAATTTTACTGTTCCTAATTTTAGAAAATAAAAGGGTTCCATTTTGTGATCTTTACAAGTTGTAAGATCGGGTTTTGAATTATTTGGACCAGTCTGAATTTTTATTCAATTCGAATTAACTTGGAGTTAACTTAAAAATATTCAAGTCAAATTCGGAATACCATTTTCAAAAATATGTTTATCATCCAACAAATATAAGTTCGATTAGGTTGTTCCTAAATGAATATACTAGCATTTTTTAGGGATAGTGATAGGTTGAGCCATGGGCTAACCCAGTTATTTTTTTTTAAATTAAAAATATAAAATAAAGTTTTTTTTAATTGAGTTCGAGCTTAGATTATTCAAGCTCAGGCCTATCTGAGGCCTAACTTCTCTTAACAAAATGATGTAATTTTGTTTAGAATAGTCAAGTCTTAGATCAGTCTAAACTTAGGCCTAACTTATAGGCTGGCACATTAAAAATACTTGAATTTAGGCCTATAACCACTCATTTCCATCCCTAGCATTTTTGGCAGCTTTTGGTAATGAAAAATGAGTATAGTAGCTATGTATCTACCTAATGTTCAAATGCAATATGCAAGAAGATGACGACTGCCTAGGATGTGGAGTTCCTTGTCCGTGAACACAACAACATACTTGCATTTACTAGAATTCAGAACTTATCAAATAACAAGACAGTGTGTTTTTGCTTTTCTTTAATCTCATTTTATATAACCTCAATTATCGGAGGAATGTGCAAACTATAGAAAACTCAAACAGAATCACCCGCTCTTAGTTGCCTTTTCGTGTTTCCCTAGTCACTGATGTCAATGAGTTGGACTTAAGCCTGTGCAGGTTTAAAGTTGTCAATAACTTTAAACCTGTGCAGGACAAGGCCGGTTGATCAGCACCGTTTTGGATTCAATTCACCTTTCCTGTTTCCGGAAAATACACTCCACCCTTCTTTATTTAACAGAATTAGATTTACTTGCGATACCGAGTAGGTCTATATGCCATAGTCTGTGAGCACCTAACACTGCCACAAGATCACGAAACTGAGTCAAAACAAGCAACTACAAGTTACCAAACCCTTATAAAACTAAGTGAAAGTCGTACCAGGTCTGTCAGTGCTTATTGTTGACTGTCACTGCTACTTCTGCTGGTACATACATGTCCAACTAAAGGTAATTGTATTTCCATACTCTTCTTCTTCTTCTTCTTCATCCAAAAATTTAGCAACGGTGCGCAAAAATGGTCAGGAATGGGACTTGCCAGTGTTGGTTTGTTTATACTGAAAATCTTTCAGGTTAGTGTCTGCTTAATCCCAACCGTCTCAGACGAATAACAGATGCCATTGTTTGTCTACTGGAAAATAACTAAATGCATTGCTTCTGCTGGAACACTTAAATTAACTTCCCTGTCACATATTAAGTTAGTGGAGTTGGATTTGAGGTCCATTTCTGATTTCAAGGTTTGGCTGCTTGTTTATAGTATGGTATAGTTCTTCCAAAGATAGAAATCCCAATTCCCAAGAAGATAGGCATTCTATAAGTAGAAATCTCAGTTTTTACTGACATGAACATGAGCTAAAAACAGCAAAAGGGGACTTCACTGTGAATATCTATGATGACCAGCCTGCCATTAAGGGTTCATCTTCTGAAAGTGACGATACTGTTGGAATATAAGTGGGCGTTTGTCCCACATTGAAAGAATACAAGGCCTTGAGCATGCATATAAGCCTAGTGGGTTACTCCTCTTATCACCAATTGGTTTTAGGATGGAACCTCATTTAGGTTTATATGTGCTCAATTTATTTAGCACATATAAATTGGGCTACGTAAACTTTTATATGTGCCTTATATAATTGGGCCTACGTAAACTGAGCACATATAAGTCCAAATGAGGTTCCATCCTAAAACTAATTGATGATAGGAGGAGTAACTCACTAGGCTTATATGCATGCTCAAGGCCTTGTATTCTTTCAATGTGGGACAAACTCTCACTTATATTCCAACACGCCCCCCTCACGTGTGGGCTAATTTAGGGCCCAACACGTGACACAGTTTATCGTGTCGAGGTGGTGACGTGCAACCCAAGAGCAACCTGCTCTGATACCATGTTAAATTTTATATGATTGGGCCTAAATAAATTGAGCACATATAAGTCCAAATGAGGTTCCATCCTAAAATCAATTGGTGATAGGAGGAGTAACCCACTAGGCTTATATGCATGCTCAAGGCCTTGTATTCTTTCAATGTGGGACAAACGCCCACTTATATTCCAACAGATACAGAGGAAAGGTACTCAGGAGTACAATATATAGACTATTCTGCAATGCATTTAAGACCTTCCTTGCAAAAAATTTCCACATTAGTAGGAGATTATAATGTAATACTGTCTTCTTTGTTCTATTCTACCTGTAAAGGTGAACATTTAAAGAAAAGAAAAAGATAACGTATGATTGTTTGTCCTCCAGTTTACCCATCAAATCCTCCGTCTCCGATTACTCTGTTCCAACTTTATTCTATTAAATCTCATCCATACATATATGTGGAATACACATAAATATATGAATGAAATTTAGTAAAATATTATCGAAACACCATAATCGGTATAAGAGATCTGATCCCTACAGTTTAGCACTCAAAGTACATCGACAACAAATTAGGTAACAAGCAATATCTAAGAAACTTAAACACCAGTTTAACTATAAAAAATTTAAACCTTCCAATTTTTTTAGAACAGTTTTAATTTTTAATTTGATTTATTTTAATAACTCTTGTTGTTAAAAATTGATTAATTTATTAATCAGTTGATCAATTTTTATAAATTAATAAGTTCTTATAAATTAAAATAAATAAATTAAGTTTTATTTAACAATTTTTTAATCAAACTTTAAATTCTTCGATAGATAAAGACATTCTCTTTCAATCATATTTTAAATTCTTTAATTTTATTCAATCTTTAACCGATTTTATGACAGTTTAATATCGATTGAACTTTTTAAACTTTAAATCTCTTTGTCTTACTAGTTTAATTTTTATTCCGATTGTATCAAATTTTAAATTAAATTTTAATATCTTGTGATGTTAAAAAAATCATTTAAATTTCAAATTGACAAAATCTTAAACTTCTATGGTCTATCTAAGCAGACAATTATAATTCTGAACTAAGAATAATGACTCGTACCTAACCACCAAATTGATGTAATCCTCCCGATTGCTTATGTATCGATCAGATTCAAGGATTTGGAAGCGAAATTCAATGGAGCTACTACTGAAACCATATGTATCTCCTCCCAATTGAGGATCCAATTCCGTCTAATTCGGGTTTGGTTTGCAATTAATGTCTTGAATCCAAAGACGAAGAACATCTCACCACCTTCTCCTCGTGTCTTTGAGGTCATCTTCCAGAAACTCATTACTGGATTGACTCTAACCAATTAGAGTATCTTAATTTTCATTGTGGTCTTCATCTTCCTTGTCTCTGTTGCACCTGTCGAACTCGATCAAGATCATATCGTCATCGAGTGGGAGATCTTAGTGAAGTATTTCCATACGCGATCAAATTAATATTTTGTTATGATTGAGAAACCGAATTAGTTTGGGTAATTTAATCATGAAAATTTTGAATCGACTAAATTTTTAGTTTAATTTTAACTTTTCAGTTTGATTTACTTTAACAATTATCGTTGTTAAAAATCGATCAATTGATTAATTAATCGATTGATTTTAATAAACTAATTAATTTTTATAAACTAAAATAAATTAATTAATTTTTATTTAACAGTCTTTTCTTTCAATTAAACTTTAATTTAAGGGCAATCTCCTTCGATCTTATTTCAAATTCTTCAGTTTTATTCAATCTTTAAACCGATTTTATGACAGTTTAATTTCGATTAAACTTTAAAAGTTAAATCTCTTATATTATCGATTTAACTTTAGGTCTGATTTTTAAAACATTGAACTATTTTGTTTTCTGGTCTCTAATTATTATAACTCTTATCAAATTAAGAAGAACTTGTTCTAAAAGACTTCTGAAAATATTTTCTTTACTGCTTAAGTGGCATATTTATGAAATCACAAGCTCATCTGCAACTAGGAGGCTAGTAAAAAAAGTTTAATAAATGAACTAATAAAGTTAATATTCACTACAATATTTTTATTAAATTTTATCTCTTAAATTGCTTTTTTATTTTTAGTTATTCATTAATTAGTGATATAATTATTCTTAATTATGTTAACTGTAAAACTTCTAGTAAATTGAATATTACATGGTAACTATATATTTTTATGTGGACTATATTTTGTAAAATGGAACATTGAACATTGCATAGAGCTATAAATCTTAGAAGATAGATGATAATGAATTGCTTTGAGAACATAATAAGGTAAGCATATCCTTTCAATAATATTCTCTATGCGTAGGTTATGCAAGTGGCTATAATTAAATACAACTAAAATTTGCAATTATTTAAAAAAATATTTGTGATCAATTTTTAATAGTTATTATTAATCATTATCATAAATTATAAATATATTTTTAAATAAAATTATTATTATTAATAATAACAATAATAATAATAATAATAATAATAATAATAATTACTAAAAATTGACTATATAATTGATCGAACTTCAGAAAATGACCGCTTTAAAAGTATAGTACTTCGTGAAAATTAAAGCAGATTGGACAATGAAAGAGAGCCTCTATCTTTCAAAACTTATTATGTTTTCTGTTTGAAGCCAGTAAAACACATGAAGGCTAATCATTACATGGCTATAGGAGCAGACTAGTTTGATGAAATATTACAGGTGATCAAACTAAAGATTCTTCCCTACCTTTGTACAGCCTTACATGTTGATGTTGGGTCCTAATTATAGTTAAAGGGGTTATAATTAGCACAAGTTGCATGCAGTACTACAATCACCAAAAAGATTCAAAACTACTACACTTGGTTGCTACTTCAATCTCGTAAGTCTTGATTGTACATTTTGGAACAAGAAGCTACAAAGTTGTAAATCTTGTTAGACTTGTTTCCCTCAATATATTGTTAATAATTTATCAAGTTAAAAGAAAAAAGTTGACATTTGTGATGACGGATCAATGGTAGGATGTTCAGTTGAAGCAAAGACATAAGATTTGGGAGACTGAGAGTCACTATATAATATGATTTTTCTACTTTCAAACGAAGAGTCAAGCTAGCAATGAATATCTCTTATATAGCAATGAACTCAAGTCATCAATCACAACTTAACATCATCAATAATTATCATGCTACAATAATTAGTTAACCCTAAAACTCCACCGTTGGATCATACAATTGTATTTGATTCTAGGCAGATAACTTCTTCAATCAGTTGTACTGAATAATATTTAACTCTTGAACTACTTTTTCATAGATATTATATAATATTAGAAGTCAAGTTTACTTCATTCATTGTTGAATCATTCCCTAATTTTATCGCCACTAGTCATTTAACTCAATGTCAGTCGACTCTCCCATTTTGTTCAGAAGACTCAATTCGAGTCTCTAACCAATTAAAGGTAAAGCTATGTATAGATTAAGGTCAGCAGAATCATGAAGATCGTTAGGGTTAACTTGGAAAAAGTACAGTATTGATCTAGTATCATTTCTATGGTTAACACTAACTGCAAAAGTAGACAAAGTTCGAAGCCTATACGTACCTTCATCAGTAATAACATAAAATAAGTAGATGTCATGATCGATTTGTTACACAACAATCAATTCTGAAGAAACCCTTTTGAGTTTAAAGTAAAAAAAGAGCAGCACATGACAAGAAATCAAGAGTACGTGGGATGCGAGGGAAGAGGGTTTGGGCTTTAGATATTATGAAAATAAACTTCCGTAGTTAACAGGAATAGGAAATGGAGGCCATTGGTTGTCTATGAAGTGGGGATGAAAACCACTGGAGTTTGAGCTAGAGGGGATGGGAACTGGGATAGGGTTTTGTTGTTCGGTATTCAGTAAGGAAACTGAATCATGGTCTTGAGAGGTTAGTGCGGCCATTAAAGCAGAAGTAAGGTTTTGCTCTTGGGTTAAGAGGCTGGAACCAGTGAAAGGTATGTTAGGGTTTTGTAGGTTGACATTACCTCTAGCATTACTGATGTCCCAGTTGACAGGAAACCCTGTGATCTCCTTCTCGAGGTTAGGGTCACTAGGAACTGCAACGGTGGGAGTGAAATCGTTAATGGAATATGACCTTGGTACTCTAGTTACACGCAAGAATTTGTCACTGATCGTCACAGAATCCTTTTGATGTTGCAGAAAGTCAGTACTAGGTACTTCAACTTCCACTTTGGAGTTCATTTCTTGGTTTACAGAACTCAAGTTTTCATTGTTTTCTAGTGAGGTAAGAGGTTCTTTCTGGTTCAAAAAGTTAGGGTTTGCTTGTTCTGCTTTCTCAAGGACTTTGATCTTCGTCTTCTCTCTTGTTCTCTCCCTTGCCCTTGCTCTTGCCTTGTCCCTAGACTCTCTAGCGAGAAGATTCAAAGCTGTTTTCTGGGACTTTTTACGCTTTTTTTCTGTGGGAATCTTTCTCACATACGAGCTCGCCTCTGCTAAAACCACTGATCTCTTGCCTTCAGCTTGTGGTTTCAGCTTCATACCTGACACAGCACACTCTGGAGCAGAACCAACAAAGTTTTCACCAAGACTATTGCTTCTCTTCACTCTAGAAAAATTATCTGTGACTTCTTTAATTGCAGACTTCGACTTGGAGAGCAACCACTCAATAGTTTTGCTTGCTTTATCAAATCCCAACGTGTCCTGAAGATCAAAGAACTTCCTAGCAATCTGAAGAGACAACCTCATTCTCCTATCTCTTGGTCCTTTGGCAGTGTGGATTTTGCTGTGCCTGTCCTTTTTACCTGTTCTTCTTGGCTGTTTGACAGTACTAACATTACTTTTCTTCTTCATATTGTTAATTCTCGTTCCATCCTTTGAATCTGCTGGGTTAATCTCTCTGTGATCAGCTACCAAACCAGTTCTGCTCGAGATGTGTTGTTGAAACAGGAACTGGCTAACAAGTAACTCATCATCAACCGATGCGAACTCCAAGAATGGTGAAGCTTGATCTTCATATGCCTGCAATGGAATGATAGGGTTTTGAGAACAGGTAGTGAAAGAGATTTGATTCATGATATGGTTAACCTAGAGGAAAGTGTTGAAGCTGCTGTTTGTTGTAGAGGAGTACAACTATAGGCACTAATACTATTAATAGACCTTCTTTTAAAAGACTGTCTGAGGTATGAATAATCAATCCTGAACTAGGTAGAAAAAACAGTAGAAAAATTAACTCAAAGAACCAGACTTACATTACAGTACACAGAAACATAGGTTATTCACATGAATCTTATCTTTTTCAGAAACGAAAAGATAGAGAAAGAGATAGTGATAAGTTTTGATTCATTATGACTTGAAAAATGGCAACACTTCACGTGGCTAGAGTTGGGTTTCCTGATAGCAACCACACACAATGTTTCTTTTCTTGCTTAGTTGGGAGAGAAAGAAAGAGACTGCAACTAGGGTTAGCTCTATATCTATTAGGGGGCAGAAAGTAGTAGACATGGACGCCTCTCTAGGAGACCTAAGAGAAGAAGGACAAGTAATAATGTGCACAAGATAGAGTGATATGTGAAATATTGCATTTACCTACCATGCTGGGTAAAAACTTTCTTTGACTGGAAGACTGACTACAATGGCGTCTATATATATGATTCATCATGTATATTGTTTATCATTTCTTATTCCCATACCCTAGGTTGGTCTAAATTCAAGTCACTTCCTTGTTGTACAAAGAAGGATAAGAAATTAAAAGGGTTTAATTATTTTGAATTTTTTAATTTAATGTCCATTTTTAAAAAAAAATTCATTTAAGTATCTAAATTTTAAGAAAATTAGTCAACTTAATTAATTATCTCTATTAATATCTTGCTTATTTGGTTATATTCACTTCATTCCTTAATATAATCATATTGAATGAGTTATGACAACAATATCTAGTAAAAATCTCGCTAAAATACATAATCTAGGAAGGTTCAGTAGGACACAACCTTAATACCCTGTATTGTATATATTAGTTCCAATGTTTTCATAATTACAAGCAACAACTGACACGAAAAATTGGGAGCTTTAGGTTCACCTTTATTTACACTTTCTCTTTAATACATAATGACAAGTGGCTAATTAACTTTCTGAGTATGAATCCATATACTCAAATTGGAATGGTGCAAATAGTCTCAATTCTCAAACTTAAAGCACATAGAGCTTGGTAGATTGAATTGTTATGCAGTTATGGTACTTGCACGAATGGAAGTTTTTGCCCCAATCTGGATTTCTTAAAAGAAAATTTTATGCAGTTGTAAATTAGTGCAAGTTCTATATATTAAGTTAAAACACTACAAAGTAGTTGTGTGAATTATTGCTAGGTAGCTTGAAAATGTTCTCAATATCTAATAAAATTCTTGACATGAAAATTGTCAAAATTAACATACTACATAAGTGCCATTTCTCTATATGAAACAGTATATGCTATTGCATGTAACTAGTTGACAGACAAGTTGATAGGCAAGTTGCACCCTAATAAATGGAGCCTGATCATTGCTCCTTTGTTACTGTTTTGTACAGGAAAATTCAAGGGCGGTTGGTTCATATGTATTAATGATAATAAGAATGGAAATGAATATAGTAAGAAATAAGAATGAATATAAATATTATAATTATAATGGTTAGTTAGTACGAATGAATGATTACCATTATTATTGATAGTGGTTAGTTTGTTAAAAATCTCGAAAAATATATTCTAATTTTAATATATTCTAATTAATTATATTGTTTTACTAAAAAGGAAAAAATAAAATTTGTCAAAATTTTGTTTTACATCAAATTTTGAATATATTCTAATTAATTATATTTATAATATATTTAATTTTAATTAATTATATTTAATATATTCTAATTAATTATATTATTTAACTAAAAAAAGAATGAATGACTTTCATTCCTCACATATTTGAGGGTGTGGAGTAATCCTCAAAACTCATATATCAAAATACTGTTTATGTAATGATAATATATAACCAACTGACGTTTTTCGTTTCCGTACCTATTAATGTCTTCCAAACTCGTAAACCAAGCACCCCCTAACTATAATTAAGAAATGGCCAAATATGTAATTTACATCTTATACTTTTATAAAATATTTAAATAAGTCTTTAAGTTATTTAATTTCTGATACTACATTCGACCTTATGTTATTAAAAAGATTTTTATCATACTCTGAACAAAGTACAAAATTGATAGCAAAGATAATAATGAGAGTTTACTTAGATCTTTTATAAAATATTAAGTTTTATATAAATTAACGATTTGAATTGTAACGTCCCATTACCATAGGGTACGTACCTAAGCTTTTAGGCACATAACCTACGATAATGGTATGTTAGAGCAGTACAAATCTAACTT
>JANQAP020000001.1:626694-639619 GCA_026874005.2 Erythroxylum coriaceum
TAATACCCAAGAGTGTTGGAGAACGTGGAGGCTTGAACGAGGTAATGAAAACATAGATACAGTAGTGTATATAGAGAGTAGCTAGCTGTAGCTTTTGCTTATTAAAAAAGTTATATGGTGGCTACGAGTGATTTGTTATTCTCATCCCTTAATTAGAGATTTTAAATTTAAGTTTTGAGAAAGATATATTTGTTCAATACTTTATCTCTTATAAATTGACCTAATATAAAAAAGAATTAATTTAAATATGAATAGTTTAAAAATATCTTTATATAATTGAGACCCTCTTAAAATACCTCGTGAGTTAATTAAAAAAGGAGTCATGTTCCAAGAGCTTAGTGAAATAGCTCAGAAAATTAAGGATATTATTTTAGGATAATAAGTATTAAAATGTCAAAATTTTGAAGTTTTTAATTTAATATCAAATATTTTAAAATTTTAATTAAAGAAATAGTTCAGAAAATTAAGGATATTTTTTTAGGATAATAAATATTAAAATGTCAAAATTTTGAAGTTTTTTAATTTAATATCAAATATTTTAAAATTTTAATTAATTAACTAAAAATTTATAATTTTAATAACTCGATTTCTATTAATATTTTACTAATGCGATTAATGTAATCATCTTTATTCATAATATGTATGCCTGTATGAAGAAAATTAATAAATATATAAACTTTCATGCGAATTAAAATATTATTCATGACTTTAGTAATAAATATTAACCTATGAAATATTTATGTGTTAATCAATTTTTCATATGAATATTTACATGTTAATTGCCATAATTTAAAGTAATCTCATTAATCAAATCAATAACATACTAACAAAATTAATATTTTAGTTTGAGTTATTAAAATTTTAATTAATTACAAATTTTAAAAAATTGACATTCAATTAAAAAAATTTCAAAAATTTTTAAACTTCAAACTTGTTATTATTATTATTATTATTATTATTATTATTATAAGCTTAAGCCCTTTTATCATCATTATATTACCAGCCTTTTGGGGAGTTTGGTCGGTCGACAATCTGTGTGTTGTGTCTTCACTATGTTTTTTTGTTTCCCATACCATACCATCCTTCACTTTCTTTCCCTAAGCACTAAACTCACTGTTTGTAATTATACAGTTTGAACCAATCGCAGATCAATAACGTAATGTAATTTTTTTTAATTATACACAAAAGGGTTTCATAACTGCAGGGTCGAATAAAGAATGGCGTGAGAAGAAAGGAAAAGAGAGTTACAGTACCTGGAAGCTCTATATATTCGTATAACACTTGATCTGGTTGACAGAGAAAGATCGTCAAGGAGTGATGGATCAGTGTAGATCATGAAAACAATCTGAAGCCATTAGGGTTCTTTAAGCAGAGACAAAGGTTTGGCAGCCATGTGTGGATTGAAAGAAGAAGATCATCAAGGAGAGTGTTCTCAAACTATCCATAACCTACAAGGGTATCAGGAACAGCTTCTACTTCAACACCATCAACACATGCAACACCAACAAAACGGTGATACATATGGAGGGATTAGAGGAACAGGATTGATGTTGCCAGAAGTTTCACCAATCTTGCCATGGCCAATCCCTCAAGTCCACACCTTCAACGTCCCTCAACCACATTTCAACTCCAACACTGCCCGAGAAGTTCACGACCCATTTTTAATCCCTCCAGTTCCAAACTCGTATGGAGGTTTGTTCAACAGAAGACCTCCTGCTCTGCAGTTCGCATACGATGGTTCATCAAGTGACCATCTTAGGATCATATCTGACACACTTGGTTCAGGTTCAGCTCCTTTTGGACTGCAAGCTGAGTTGGGAAAAATGACAGCTCAAGAGATTATGGAAGCTAAGGCTTTAGCTGCTTCAAAGAGTCACAGTGAAGCTGAAAGGAGAAGACGAGAGAGAATCAACAACCACCTCGCTAAACTTCGCAGCTTACTTCCCAGCACGACCAAAGTAAGAAAAAAAAAATCATCGTATCAATTCATTATTCATCAATCACCAATCGAACTTACAAAAAATATCAGTTGATAATTGAAACCCTTCGAAATATTAATCTCACAAGATCACTTCTTTGAAAAGATCTCTGATAATCCATCTATAGATGCTAATGTCGCTTGCTTGACATGAGAAAAAGGAACCAAATGCAGTTGAAAAGCTTCCATGAAATAAACTCTTTAAAGCATGCAATCACATCTACTGTTTGATCATAAAAATTCTTGAAAAAATAGTAATTTAAGCATGATTTCTGTGTTTGTTTTTTTGGTTTTGGCTTATGGTTTCAGACGGATAAAGCTTCATTACTGGCAGAAGTGATTCAACATGTTAAAGAACTGAAAAAACAGACATCTTTGATAGCTGAAACAAGTCCAGTGCCAACGGAGATCGATGAGCTAATAGTGGATGCATCGGACGAAGATGGAAAGTTTGTGATCAAAGCTTCACTTTGCTGTGAAGATAGATCCGACCTCCTTCCTGACCTAATAAAAACATTGAAAGCTTTACGCTTAAGAACGATAAAAGCCGAGATCACAACTCTTGGTGGTCGTGTAAAGAATGTGTTATTCATCACTGGAGAGGAAGATTCATCGAGTAACAGCAACGACCCTCAACAACAACCTCCCCAATATTGCATTAGCTCAATTCAAGAAGCATTAAAAGCAGTAATGGAGAAGACTGGTGGTGATGAGTCTTCTTCAGCTACTGTTAAGAGACAAAGAACCATTGTCCACATGCTCGAACACCAACACCACAGTTCTCAATGATTTACTAAAGTGTACCTCCCTCCTCTCAACTTATCTTCTTTACAACAATCTTTCTGGGTTTCTTGGTGTGTTTACTGTAATGTCAAAGGTAAGGAATGATTTGGTGTGTTTTGTGTACTTGAATCACTCCAAAAATATATATAGTTAAGGGAAAAGGCTTTTTGATTATGGTTTCTATGGTGGGTCTTTGATATAAGGTTTCTCTTCCCACGAAAAAGATCTTGTTCTCTCTTTCTGTCTCTTGCTTTTACTGTCGTCAACTTGGTGGAACTATGCATCATCATAAGAAACAGTGACGATGTTTGTTTCTTGCTTCTATATCAGATCAAAAGTTATGAGATAAAACCCTCATGAGTCATGCTGTTCTGTACATATGCAGAACAGGGATCGAAGTCAAGAATCGGAAACTTAAATCAAACGATAAGAAGAATTTGGAAAGTGCAAAAAAAAAGAAGAAAAACCTTGCAGATCAAAAGCTTGGAGTTTCATAGACGAGCGGAAGACGACGACGAGTCGAGGGATTGTGGGCCGGGTCGGTTCAAGTCGGGTCAAATCGGATTGGGCGGGTCAAATTACAGTTAAGGTGGCTCGGCTCAGATCATATGGGCTGGTAAGGGATTCTGTTTTGTTGTCAGTTTGGGCCCAACTTGTGCGGAAGGGTTGACTGGTGGATGGGAAGTTAGCTACCCTGGTTGTTGGAACTAACAGAGATCAGCGGTTCACGGGTCGGGTCTGACGAAATCAAGTGGGATCCAGTCGGATCGGACAATTAGTCCGGCCATTATTCGGGTCGAGTCTCTGCGGCGAGCATGGGAGATGCTGGATTCGTTTGTTTCCGATTACGGCGAGAGGAAAGGAATAGCGACAGGAAAGGGATAGGCGAGAGGGAAGTTGTGTTAATTATATGATAATTGATAAACACAATCGGTTGTCACTGAACGAAGCCCTTAGATTTGCGAAACTTGCTTCAACCTTATTCCTTCGAAGCTTTTAATGTGCTAATGGAGTCCTGAACAAGCACTTTATGTACTATTTGCCTGAGCAACAGTTTGTCATGTAACATCTGATTCATAGTAACTTTACAAATCAATAATGGGGTAAGTTCAAAGGAACTTAGAAGTCTTGGTTGAAAGTAAGAGCTTCATCATAAAGATAGAATTTCTTATACTTAAAGGCTGCTGCAGAGGCTACTATGTCCTTTGCCGACTGGTTGCTTCCTTCTTCCTCTTGATGAATGTTGGCAAAGAATATTAAACTTCTAGCTAAATCACGCTCATGAAAATGCAAGACACCTGAGCAGTAGATTCTACCACGGAAGTCCATAAAGGCGGGCAGATAAAAGACATAATCCTCGTATGCAGACACTAGCCTGATTGGAGAGGAACTTCGCCTTTGTTGTCTGAAAATTATAGTTTCAGTCAGACCAACATGTATAGATAGAGAAACTCTTTCAGCTCGGTCTGGCCTAAACCGATCCCCTAACCTGCATCTCGAGCCTAGACTTGAATAAAGAAATTGTTTTTGGCAGAGGGTTGAGCCATTAAGATCTTTAAGATTGGTTTTCCAAACTCGAATCCAGCTTGAAACTCGATCAATTCAGACCTGATCCGTTGACTTATGAAACTTGATGAGTTCAGGATGCAGTTGAAGTATCTCCAATGATTTCCTTATTCAGAAGCTTTAAGTTGTCCTTGATTACCGTAAAGAACTCAGGAACACATAGAAAGAAATGAGCTGACCAACCACACCTAATGTCTTCCTTGTTAGAGTATAGGGAAAATATGGCCAATCAGCTCCAACAATTATCATGCATGCACTCCTAAATTAAAGGACAACGTACAATGTACAGATGGTGGTGGCAAGCAAGGACAAAGGAATAATCAGAGGACACGAATAACGCACAGCTGGTGGTGGCAAGGACAAACGAATAAAAGGAGGACACGCATTTTACAGTATATATTTCTTTTGCCTTTTTGTTGTATATATTACAAACACTTGTACAGAATAAAAACAAATTTTCATTAATGAAACAGAGTATGTTTCTTCTTTGTTAAAACTCCAAAATAGGAGCTTGTTTTTGCATGTTATTAGAGCCACCGGCTCTCGGTCCCGTAACTCCCAAAAATCCAAATACCCTACTAAGTGACTAATAATACCGAGGGAGTTGGAGAAGTAAGCAGCCATCGATCTGCTTGCGATTCTGATTTGTTCACCATCTCACTGGTAGATAACCCCGGTAGCATCCTAGTTAATACTCCTCTCGACGGTTCCAACCATCTATCATGAAGCAGGTCGATGCTTATATCCTTAAGGGCCAAAGACAAACTCGGTTTTATAACTGGTGAAATCGAGAAACCCTCCGATGATGGGAACTTGGCAAGGAAGTGGGAGACAGCGGACAAAATGGTGATTGCTTGGATCCTTAATACACTCACTAAAGAAATTGCAGACTCGTTCTTAGGAGTAACAACGGCTAGAGATCTTTGGGAAGAATTTAAGGCCAGGTATGGTGAAAGTAGCAGACCCTACATGTACCAACTGATCAAGGAAATGAACAACCTTCAGAAAGGTAACGATTCTGTTACCACATACTACACAAAATTAAAAAAATTGTGGAATGATATTGATTATTTTATGCCTATCAAGACTTACGGGTGTGAAGTTTCTAAACACAATGCTGAGACTGTTAACAACGGAAAGCTAATGACTTTCCTGTTAGGATTAAAAGAAGAATATACTACTGTAGTAAGCCAAATCATACTGATGGATCCATTGCCGGAAGTAAGCAAAGCCTTTTCTATGATTCTAACTATTGAGAAACAAAAGATTGTCTTTGTTGATACGAATAGTGTAGGACAGATGGGGGTTGCTTTACTAGCCAACAGCGGAGGCACGAAAAGACAGAACAGTGGGGGTCGAGAATTATGGAACAGAAGAGGAAATGTCAAGAAGGAAGAGAAGTATTGCACTTACTGTCATGAAAAGGGTCATTTGAGGAAAACATGCTTATAGTTGCACAGGGTACCCGATTAGTACAAAGAACTCCAGAAGAAAAAAGGGAAGAAGGAATTTGCTGCTACGGTAAATGAAGTGGATATCCAAACACCGAACAGGACCGACGAAGGGACAGGGATAGACGTTGAGTCCTTAGCAAAACATGTACAGGAGCTCATGAGCTTTATTAAGGGTAAGGGTGTTCGGAAGTCAATCATGTCGCTTTTAATAGCTTTTCAAGTATGCCTCTCAACTCATTTTCTTTTTGAAATAATAATTACGATAGTCATTCATAGGTCGTCGACTTGGATGCCTCAACCAATATATGCAGAAACTCTCATACACTTATCAACCTAACCGAAAAACCTTCTATTAAACCTGTTTTATTGCCTGATGGATCAAATAGATCCGTCACCCGTATTGGAGAGGTAAGAGTAACACCTCACTTAAGCTTAAAAAATGTACTGTGCATACCCACTTTTCATCGCAACCTTATGTCTGTTCACAAAATTGCAACCCAAAAAGGCTTAGCGGCAATATTCATCACTGACAAAGTTTTTTTGCAGGACCCGCGGACTGAGTATGTGGTTGCGATATGTGAAGCGGTGGGTGGTATTTACAAGTTAACGCCTAAGAACTTTTTACCAGAAAAAGCTTTGAAAGGTCCTTCACTTGAGTTCTACTTAAATAATTCCTTTGCTTACCATGTATGTGATAGTTTTGAGTTGTGGCATCATTGGCTTGGACACCGTCAAAAAACAAGTTAGCTTTTTTATCGGATTTAAATTTGAAAATTCCACCGAACCATGTATGTGACATTTGTCCATTAGCTAAACAACAACGCCAACCATTCCCCACACACACAATTATCGCCATAAAACCTTTTGAACTTATCCATGTAGATTTGTGGGGCCCATACAAAAACCCAAACATCGATGGTTCGACCTACTTCGTTACAATTGTTGATGAATATTCATGTGCGACTTGGACCTACTTAATTAATAGTAAAGCCCAAGTCCACGGGATACTTGAAGTTTATTTCAACATGATCCAAACTCAGTTTACCTTACCCATTACTAATATGCGAACGGATAATGGATCCGAGTTCATAAACCAAAAATGTATAGACTTGTTTAATAACAAGAGAATCCAACACCAAAGGTCATATCCGTATACCCCGCAACAAAACGGCATAGTCGAACGAAAACACAAACACCTACTCCAAATGACTAGAGCTTTGATGTACCAAGCCAACTGACCACCAAAATTTTGGGGGGAAGCCTTATTGACATCCACATTTATCATAAACCGATTACCCACCAAAGTCATAGGATGGCAATCACCCAACGAAAAACTTTATAATAAAAAACCCAAATTTGACACCTTACGAACATTTGGATGCCTATGCTATGCCACTAATACCAAGCTACTCAAAGAAAAATTAGAACCAAGAGCCCACAAATGCTTGTTTTTGGGATATGTATCCGATCGCAAAGCGTACAAATGATTGGACCTCAAAAATGGGACCATACTCATTTCTAGGGATGTCATATTTCATGAAACCACATTTCCCTACAAAGGCCCACAAAAAATTGACATAGAGCAACCATATCAGCCCATTTTTCATTTGGACAACAATATAGACAGAATCAGCCCAGAGAGTCTACTCCAAGTATTTGAAACACACGACTCAAAAATCAGCCCTAACCCAGTTTCTCCTACCCTACCTGACTCGTCCATTACCTCACACTCCACCCTACTAACAACTCCCAACACCCACGACATACACCCACCTTCCTCCCCAGCAACACACTCCCTACCATGTGTGCCTCACCATCTTCGCACCAGACCCCAGTACCTAGATGACTATGTATCTTATACCACCACCGTCGGCCATGTCGCAGTCTTGTCTCTCCCGTAGGTCTGTCCATAATCCCTTACTTCCTCACATATTCCCTTTAATCACGCATTTGTATCCTTTATGGCAAATGTCTCAGTAACCTATGAACCACTATCGTATGAGTCTGCAAAAAAAGACCCGTTATGGGTTGAACCCATGAATCGCGAATTAGAGGCACTAGAAGCCAATGACACCTGGTCTATTGTGGAGCTCCCACAGGGACAGAAAGTTTTGGAGATGAAATGGATCTATAAAATAAAACATAATCCAGATGGCACAGTTGAATGGAGGAAGGCATGACTCATAGCAAAGGGGTTTAATCAACAAGTAAGTATCGACTATTACGACGTTTTTTCCTCCGGTGGCAAAGGTGACAACCATCCGGCTCCTCCTTACTATAGCGGCAGCACGCAATTGGCCTATTGAACATTGTGACATCAACAATGCTTACCTCCATGGCACAATAGATGAAGATATATACATCAAACCTCCTCATAGATACCAAACACAGCCAGGGAAAGTGTGTAAATTACACATATCATTATATGGATTAAAACAAGCGGGTTGTCAATGGAATAAGGAAATTACAAACACTTTCACATCCATCGGTTTCTCGCAATCAGAAGCTAACAATTGTTTATTCACTAGAGGTACGGGAGACTCTTTTATTTCAATTGCCATATATGTTGATGACTTGCTGCTGGTTGCCCCTGATGAGAATATCACTACTGTCGTTAAAGCTTATTTGCATAAACAGTTTACACTTAAAGATCTTGGTAGTGCAAAATTCTTTGTGGATGTTGAAATTGCTAGGTTCGAAGGGGGCATGCTCTTGTCTCAGTCTCGGTACATTACGAACATAATTCAAGAGGCCGGACTCGATAATCTCAAACCTGTGGGGGTACCTATACCTCAAGGCACGAAATTAGCAGCAGATGAAGGGGCTTTGTTATTAAACCCCGAAAAATACCAACGAATCGTCGGCCAACTCCTCGATTTGAACTTTACTTGACTGGATATCACGTATGCAGCACAACAATTGAGCCAATTCACTTCCGCACCAAGGCAGCCTCACTGGAAGGTATTAACACATGTCATGCGGTATTTATACACTACCTCTCACAAACAACTCTTTTACCTAACACAAGACAAGCCTCATCTTCATGCCTATTGCGATTCTAATTGGGCGGGGTGCGTCTTCTCAAGAAAGTCTCTAACAGGCTATTGCATTTTTTATGGGAATGCCCTAATATCATGGAAAACCAAGAAGCAATAAACTGTTAGCAAATCATCGACCGAAGCGGAATACTAGAGTATGGCTAGCATCGTATATGAATTACGATGGGTTTCTTTCTTGCTGCGTGATTTACAAATCCTAGCACTCACACCTATATCTCTCTATTGCCATAACATTGATGCGATTCATATTTCGAAAAATCCTGTGCTCCATGAGAGAACAAAACATGTGGAGATTGATTGTCATTTGGTCCGTCATGCGGTTAAAGAGGGCTTCATTCGTACCTGCCATCTATCTTCCACACACTAACTCGCAGATGGCTTCACAAAATCCTTATTAGCACCCATATTTTCAGCCGTAGTTGCCAAGTTGGGACTCGTCAATGAGTCACCAACTTGAGGAGGGGGTGTTAGAGTATGGAAAAAATATGGCCAATCAGCTCCAACAATTATCATGCATGCACCCCTGAATTAAAGGACAATGTACAACGTACAGATGGTGGTGGCAAGCAAAGCCAAAGGAATAATCAGAGGACACGAATAACGCACAGTTGGTGGTGGCAAAGACAAACGAATAAAAGGAGGACACGCATCTTACAGTACATATTTCTTTTGCTTTTTCGTTGTATGTATTACAAACACTTGTACAGAACAAAAACAATTTTTCATTAATGAAACAGATTATATTTCTTCTTCGTTAAAACTCCAAAACAGGAGCTTGTTTTTGCATTCCTCAAAACTTCTCACATTTGATCAAGAAATCATTGAATATAAATGAACTTTTGATGATGAATTGGTTGGTGAAAAATTTGAACATACCCAGTTGTCACCTTCTCAAAAACAGAGGTTTGCCTAAAACATGTCAAGGTTCTATTCCCAATATTTTATTCAAACCAGATAAAGAACAAGAACAAGAGCAAGTCTACCTCATTGATGAAAACTTCCTCCGAGGCCAAATGGAAAATGGAACCACTAGGAAGGGAAGGCCAATCCTTGTGAGGAGGTTTGAATCCTCCAGTGAGTAAATTTGAGACTGCAACAACAGTTTTGAAACGTTTCTTATTGATCATTGAATTCGAGGATGACATGGAGAATATTGATGAGTCATTGATTATCTTCTCAAACTTGGAAGAAAAGTGTAACTAGCACTGGCTCAGCTCCTTTCTTCTACTGCAAATCCGAATCGGGCTTGAATTCTGATAAAAAGGCTCGAATCAGACCAAAATGCATAGATAAAGCAGCTCAAAGAGAGCTCTTCTTCTGCAAGTTCTCTTCTTGGTGTTAAAATGAATCTGCAAGGTTTTCTCTCTCTGTTAACCAATGAATCACTTCAAAATGATGATCCAAGCAAGTGAAATAGGAATACACAACAAGTGTTTATCTGAAGGTAGTGTAAATATTTCAGCATCCTCAACCTCAACGTCCTCAGTCTCTGAGCCCCATAAATGTAGTATTGGGTAAAAGTGAGAAGGCCTGTAAGTATTGGTCCAATACAAATAATACAAGGATTTACAAATATTTACATATACTAAAGTGTACTCTATCAAACCCCCAAAGTTGGAGCGGGAGGATACCATATGCTCAGGCCGGATCAAAATTCCTGAAATAACTGAGCAGGAGGATACCAGAAGGAACGTGAAGAACATGAATGTTGCGAACAAAATGTTAGTTTCAACATATTTGGTATGCTGATGCTGGACTAGGTTGCATGAGAGACCCATTGGATTGACATTGTCACAATAGATAAGGGATGTTTTAGAAAGAGGACAATGAAGCTCGAAGAGTTAGTTATGTAGTCAACAAGTTTCTGCTATGGCATTGGTAACAGCACGATATTAAGCCTCGACACTAGAATGAGAAATGGTGCCTTGACACTTGAAAGACCACGGTATCAAATTATCTGCAAGAAAAACACAAAAATCAGATGTAGAGCATCTAATATCCAGGCAGCTAGCACAATTTGCATCTGAATAAGCAACGAGTCCATCAGAGAATTATTGTGCATTCACAATTTTTCAGCAACCGTCTGAAGGCCGATCACATTCATATTTCATGGTAAAGCTCACAAGGAGAGTATTACAAGTCATAATTACAAATTCAAGGATCATTATAAAGAAGGAATCACTAAACTTTGTTGCTTATCATATTGAGTAGGAGAATGCAGGATTTTCAGAACAAATCAGTTGTCAAGGGGAATCAAATCATCCATAAGCATAAAAACCAATCATAGAACTCATTACAAAGTACATCCCTTCTTAAACAAATAGTTCTCAAGAATTACACAAACCCTAATTGGTTATTGAAACAAGCATCAATTTTCACAAACGTTAACTTATAATCAAGATGCTCTCATCTAGTTTCTTGGCCCTTTCCCTTAAAGCATGAAACTCGTTCAATCCAACCCACCCTGAACAAAAACATATCAACCTGGGAGTCCATTCAAAAGGTTAATATCAGTTATCAGCTCTAACGATGGAGGCGGTGGCGGCGACGGCGAGGAGAGAAGACTGTATAAAAAGTACAAACGTAAAATTCATCAAAGTCATCCAAATCACTCACTCTTTTCAGTAATAAAAAAGACCTTTTGATGATTTTAGTAATAAGACATTAATACATATCGTGTGTTGTCGGAATCAGAACCAGTGTAGTTCACCAAGATTTAGGAGTAACTGATTATGTAATAAATACTGACTTGTGCATGTGAGATTGTGTTGTCTGCACAATAGAACCAACCGAACAAACTCCCGCGCTTAACAAATACTCCCTTAAGGCTATCATTTGTAGGAAGTCTAGAGTTCGCGTCACCAAAAAGGGAGGGAGAGGGAAAAATTTTCCTGTTAATGATTCTTTAGCCCCCTGTACATGCTCCTTATTCGGATTAATTACAAAAATCTCCCTTCCAACGACAGTGTGGGAGTTGGAACTATTAGGGAATCTGGGGCTGATGAGAACCTGATGCCGAGCAGGGCCAGTGATCAATCAGCAGCTGACCGATTAGTATATGACAACTCCTTGTGCGCAGAAGTGTACAGGCTACGTAAGAATCTGAGGAACCTTGAGGTTCCAGATTTACCTCCTCTAAAGCTCTTGGAGTGGGGTCTTACGCGCTTAAGATTAGTCTGGCAAAGCTGAGATACCTAATATATATATAAAAACACTACAACAAAATCATAAATTAGGGTCAGAAATTTACCGACGGAATAAAAAATGTAGCTATTTACCGACGGAATACAAACGACCGTCGGTAAACATGTCGTCAAAGTTTAGATATAGTGACAGAAAAAATTGTCGTCGGTAAAACTGGAGGGAAGGAATTTCGGGCAAAATCTCCGACGACATATAGCGACGACGTATCATTACCGTCGGTAAAAATTGTGGGAATGCTTCCCGCAATTAAATAACTTCGAACATTTACCGATAGAAACTATTCCGTCGGTGAGTTTGGATCAGCGTCTGTTATTTACCGACAGAATAGCGTCCGTCGTTAAATTGATATCAAGTTTACCGATGGACAATGTTTTCTGTCGCAAAATTAAGTGGCAAGACCTCTCGATTAAATATTTGATGAATTTAAATACCGACATAATTTAGTCGATAAATGTCGACTGGTTAATAAATAAAAATACGACGTTTCGTTTAAAACCAAACGATGTCGTTTCAATATTCTTCTTTAACCCGACAGAACACCCCCGCCCCCAATTTTCTTCTTCTTCTCTCCTTCGTCGGCTTCCTCTGGTTTTGGGCGATTTTCTGACTTTCCACCGTTGTTTTTTGAGCGTTTTCTGGCTCATCGTGCATCGTTTTCCGGTAAGCTCTCTATTGGGTGTATTTTTTCTCCAAAAAGCGCAAATTTTATATATGAACCGTGGGTGTTTGGGTGATCGATTTTTGTGTGATTATTGTTGTTGTATACCGTTTTTTGTGTCATTGTTGGTTGATTTGTTATTTATGTGTGTTATTGTTGGTAAATAATGGAAAAATGCATTTGTTTTGTGATTAGTTAGAGATTATACATATTGCCTATGAGG
>JANQAP020000001.1:690285-702557 GCA_026874005.2 Erythroxylum coriaceum
CTGGTTCTCGTACTGCCGGTTCTCGTACTGCTGGTTCAGTAGCAACTGGTACTGCTAATTCTGGAGATGCTGGTGAAAATATCTCTGCAACCTCCACATCTTTATGAGCCGTTTGGATGGGTTGAGATGAACAGAGAGTGGAGAATCCGGATTGCAACAACTGGCCCGGCGTAATCAGTGAAGGTGTGGGAGTTTCTATATGAAGAGAATCAGACACATCAATAGCAGAAGATGTAGGTTGTTGTGAAGTCTGATATGGAATTGTTGGACCAGAAATTTGACTAGGCTTATTGGAAATTGGTGGAACGATGGCATTTAACTCAGAGCTGGATGAAATCAATGGAGACAATGTTGATAAGCTAGTGCTCAATTTGGTTGTAGGAAGTGCCACATTGGTAGCCTTACTAGGCATTAGAGTTTGTAATGTCTCAGAAGCAAGAGTTGTAGAGGGAATAGGAGATAAGTTTGAAGGCAAAGTAGATTGTAACGAAGATGTGGATGTCAAATTAAGGGAACTTGTACTTGAGGAGAGAAAAGGAGGTGGAACATCAGGGAATGAAGCTGGTAAGTTTGAACCTGGTAAAGTTGGGGCCCCGGTGGGTACAGTAGCATTGAAATTTGGGTATTGCATTTGCTGTGGTATGGAAGGAGGCATTGACAAGCCAGGTGGAGGTCGAAGCAAAGACTGCTGGTGTAGATGGGGTGGAAGCCCATTCGGCGCATAATAACCTGGCCAATACATGGGCAAGCCTACCCCACTACCATTTGCATTAGGGGGAGGAGGTGAAGCTACCCATGTTCCTAAACTCCCTCCAGGTTGATACAACGGCAGTCCACCTTGGAAATTTGATGCAGCTAGTCCCATTTGTGCATTCTGTGATCCAGGATCAGGCAAAGATCCGCTAACAGCAGAAGGCAAGCTCGTAGCAATGGGGAGTGTATGAGGATAGCGAGACTGCAAAAGTGATTACAACTATAAAAAGACTACGTGAAAATGATATACATCATATCAGGCATTTAAAGATCATTTACATACTTGTATAATGGCTGGATCATTGTCTATAGGCGACATAGGCTGAACTGGTGGTGAAGACTTCACCTGCAAGTCCTGTGAGAAGAAGCAAAAAGAATAACTGAAGCATTTAAGTAACTTGAGAATACCGCATTATTCAATAACCCATAGAAAATAATATTTGTTCATAAATCTTGAGGAGCACACTCACTTTGAAGCAAGCCACAAAGAAAAACAAATACTACAACAATTCTCCCAAGTCAGTAAAGGAAAAAAAAAAAAAGAAATTTTAGAATCTCCTTCAATTTAGACGCAGTGCATTCATTTAAGTAGCTTTTCTGCATCCTTATATGCACCAATATAACACCCACAGAATCAACGGTGCAATGTTATGACCTTGCTGCTATTTTATGACCTAAAACTATATCAAAATTTAACTATTAAATTCAAAGTTCTTAGTGCTGAATTAAAATTTAGTCCCGTTTATTACTCTTTAAAAAGGGAGTAAGCAAGCAAAGGACCTGACCAGCCCTTCTTCATCCACAATTGTTTTCTCATAGCCAAAAGTAAATATGTTTTCAAATTCAATAACAAGTGGCAATCAAGCTGACTCCTGGCTGAAGATTTAAGAAAAGTAGAAACTTCAGCCAAACTAATCATGTAATCCATAAGCACAGGCAAGTGCGAGCAGATAATTTAAGTGCAAATTGGAAACTGAGCAGAATATACTATTTACATTTTGCCTAGTATACCGATCCAGAATGCATGCCTAACATCAATATACAAAGAAAAATGACAACAGAAAAATTAACAAGTTTATTTAAACAATCAGATGCACCCAAAATCAAGAAACAGTCTTACATAATGCCAAACACACAAAAAATGTGCATCAAAATAACATAGATCAAAGCACATAAAAGTACATATATGCTTAGTGAGATATCCAGTGGCTATATGTTACCTTGATGTCACTTCCCCGAAACAAAATGTATTCATAAACTCTGTCACTAGGTGGGATTTGTGGACCATCTTTTTTCCGCCCCTCTGTTCCAAATGACCGCACTGCCAATACAAATGCAAGTTAGCAAATACGTCAGACTCAAAACCATAATAACCACGCCAAAAGCACTGTTTCTTTGTGAAGGATTTCTTTGTTAGACTTTGGCATTGAACTATATCCACCGTCTCATGCAGAAAACCACTGCATTACAATTTCCTTCATAAATCAACAATCTTGCCACACATTAACAAAGCATAAGGATAACCATAGAGCATAAACAATTACAAGAACACCAACACAAGTGTTTCAATGCTTAAATCCTCCCAACCCATTACCAACAATCTTCAAAGTAAAAAAAAAAAAAAGGTAAATCCCAAGATTCAAACAGTGCAACTAAGTCAAACCCAGTAACCAAAACCAACCGAAAACTCGTACACAGCCTAATAAACCACAAAATAAAAAGAGTCAAGCAAGAAACGAAGAAAACTACAAATCAATTACAGAAAGGTACCATTTTTAAGGCCAATACTGGACACTTCAGTGTTGATATTGTACAGAACACCCTCGTAACGGATCTCACTCTTGGATGTCAAGCTTATTAAACTCCCTATGTACGAGTCCGCCGTCGAATTCGATCTCGACGTCGACGCCGAATTGGTACTACTCTCAGCCGCCATAAACTAATCCCACTTTTAGCTCCAATCAGAACGCAATCTATACAGACACTGATACGCACTGCCTACGAATCTACCAATCTATTCCTATATCGAAGATTGAGATGTATAGAGAGGAAATAGAGAGAGACAGAAAGTCAGGGTTTAGATTGAGTTTTGCGATTAATCGGTTAGAGGAAAATTGGAGAAAAGAGAAAATCAGGGGTCTTTTGGTAAATTGGTTACAGCTTGTGATACAGCCCATAGGAAAACGACACGTGGTGTAATTATTTTTAACTATCAAAAAATTTTAAAATTTATTTTAAAATATTATTATTAAATAAAAATTAATTTATTTATTAATTTATAAAAATTGAATAATTAATTAATTAATGGATAGAAAAATGTAATCATAATGCTAAATCTTTGGGGGCGTTTTCGTGATTTCACTAAACAAACGGTAAGATTCAGGGGAAATGACACTAACGCCTTGTTCAATATCGAAGGTGTCGGTTCCATAACTTGACAACTTGGGGTTTAAAACGTCAATTCGTAGCACTGAACAAAATTAGACCACATTCCCCGAATATCCCCATTGGCTGTGCTGCGCGCTGGCAAAGTAACAATAATCTAACAGTAGAGGCCATCGATTTCAAGTCGTCGATCGGACGATGTTCACGCCACAGAGGAAGTCGTCCCCGGCGCTGGCTTTCTCGCCCAGGTCCGACAGTCGCAGAACGGTTATCGGAAATGCGTTTGCTGGGGCTTCAAACCCTAAATTTGGGGGCGGGAAAGGGAAGGCAGTGGCTTTTGTCGACGCGCCGCCGCTGCCCCCGCCGCCGGTTGGGTTGATAAGTGATAGTGGTGCGATGGCGGAGGCGGAGGATATGGAGGATTGGAAGCGGTTTAGGGAGGCGGGTTTGTTGAACGAGGCGGAAATGGAGAGGAAGGATCGTGAAGCGCTTCTTGAGAAGGCCTCGATGCTTGAAAAGAAGGTTCTTTGATTTTATTAGTGCATTTTGATTTTTTTGAAGTTTATTGAAATGGGTAAAACTTTGCTTCTTGATTGATATTTATTGCAATTTGTTATCCTTTTTACTTTCTGTTTTCGTTCTGTAGTGACAAGTTCTTTATTGACGGCTTGTAACGTGGCAAATTGATGCTGCCTTGAAAGTTATATGTGTAAATATTGATCTTGAGTGAGTTATTGTGCGGAAACATAATTATATTCTGCTTGCTGTTTTTTTATTTTCCTTTTAAGTTGTAGCATTCCTTACCTTCGAAGCCCTCATTCTACGTTTTAGACTGGTGTGTCGAGCCTTTTGATGGGCTTGGAGAGATTGTACATTGTGACGGCAATAATTACTAAATTGAACACAGGAAAACCGTTGCATGGCATGATTGCACTTGGAGAATTATTCTTTGTAGGAGGGTTAGTTAGTACGTGACAAAGTGTGGATGACTAATGTTTGAACTGGATCAATGTTGTGATACCACCGGCAGTTTGTTCCATAAATTGCAGAATTAGATTGAAATGGTATATAAATCTAGGGTGCACCACAGCACCAGGTCTTAATTTCTTGGTCTTTAATTCTGTGGTGCATACGTTCATTTGGGCTTATGATGTATTGAGATTTTCAAAATATCAGAATACCATGTTGATAAATTGTGTTGGATAGTATTTTATCATTTTCCTCTTTGCAGCTTTTTGATTACCAGTACAACATGGGGCTCCTCCTTATTGAGAAAAAAGAATGGACTTCAAGATATGAAGAGATGAGGCAAGCATTGCTAGAAGCTGAGGAGATAGTAAAACGTGAACAGTCTGCACACTTAATTGCATTATCTGAAATCGAGAAACGAGAGGGAAATTTGAGGGAAGCCTTGGTTTGTGAGAAACAATGCGTGGCTGATGTATGAGACATCCTGCTAGTTAGTTTAAGCTCTTTGCTATATATGATCCATTTTATCTGATCTAAGTGAACTGAATAAAGTAGCAAGAAGTAATATCTATGGAAAATGTTTTCTTTCATGTTTATTTGATAAAAAAAGTGGAAAATTTTTAACTCTCTTGTCAAATGTCTGTGGGATTTAGTTATATTCAGATATAATCATTTTGAAAGTTATCCTTCAAAAGTTATCAAAAAACAACTTCCTTTCTGTTCTAAATTTAAGTAGCCTTTTGAATAGGTTTATGTAATTTGTTGTTCTTATTAGAATAGGATATTGCAATCGTAATTTTCACTGTAATTGGTTTCCCGTAAGTGCTGATAACTGCTTGTTTGGACAAGAGATTTTTTTATAATAAATAACCATAATTGTGAATGCTCTTATATCTCTGAACATATTCTTCACATTATTACAGGGCATATCTCATGCTTATCTTTAATGTTTAGAAGCTGGATACTTTCATGGATTGAGAATGTTATTTTGCTGTAAAAGCAAATATCCAGTGGTACTTGCTTGGTTTTCTTGCTAATAAATGTAAAGTGTTTGGTTGATATTGGTCGTCTTGCATCTCAATACTACAGCTCGAAAGGGCTTTACGCAGCTTGCAAGAGGAGCATATGCAAATTAAGCAGGTTTCTGAGAAAAAGCTGGCTGATGCAAAATCTTTGGTCAATAGAATCGAAGAGAAATCTTCAGGAGTGGAGGAAAAAGTGCATGCTGCTGAGGCCAAGCTTGCTGATGTTAACAGAAAGAACTCGGAAATGGATATGAAGCTGCAGGAGCTAGAAACTCGTGAAACTGTTCTTCAAAGAGAACGGCTCTCCTTAAATACTGAGTATGTTCTCTTTCTTTCAGTGATTATGATGATATCTACATGTGCATAAATAATAGGTAATTCATCCAATGGTGTCTGATTGACACTCTTTAGGCGAGAAGCACACAAGGCAGCCCTGTTTAAACAAAAAGAAGACCTGAATGAATGGGAGAGGAAACTAGAGAAACAGGAAAATAGGTTGTGTGAACTTTGCAAAACACTCAATCAGAGGGAGGAAAAGATGAATGAAAGTGACAGTTCTCTTAAACTAAGGGAGAGGAACATTGAGGAAGCCCAAAAGAGGATTGATCTTTCTCTTGAAAAGTTGAAGGAGAGGGAAGATGATGTAGATAATCGGCTGTCAGATTTGATCTCTGAAGAGAAGGTTTACTCCTATATAACTGAGTATTTCATTTAAGTTGCTTTCCTACATCTTATTTCTTTTTTTCTCCAGAAAGTGGATTCCTTAAGGAGCACCCTTGAGATGAAAGAGAAGGAATTACTTCAAATGGAAGAAAAGTTGGTTGCTAGAGAAAGTGTAAGTTTATAATAGTTAACTTCCAGTTTCTAAATCACAATTGATAAAGAAAACCTAGTTCTTTGACCTAACTTGCATACTGGCCTTGTGTGGTGAACAGGTCTTTATTGCCTTGCCAGTGAACTTGGATATTTCTATGTTGTGACTAGCATACATTTAACAATGTTGTATACCAAATAGACACGGAGAAGACCAATAATCAAATTGAAGTACATACTTATACTCTGTAGTCCTTGCCTGTTCTTAAACACTTTAATTATGACATTGTAATCGGTCAAGACTGTAACTGTGAAGCACCTTTGCAGGACAGTACCATGATGTGTTCTATTTGTGAAAAGCATACTGGATATAGTTGACACTAGAAATTATGTCACATCCATATGAGTTTCTGTTTGAGTGCATGGTTATTCTTTGATGAATCAAATTTTAGCTAGCGGTTCCATGCATGAAGAGATCAATAGGGGACTTTGCTGGTTTTGAACTGGAACTGAATTAGTTCTTACCGAATGAATTTTCTGACAAATTCTGGTATTCCCCATCTACAGATGGATTCTCAAGAGCTCCTTGATGAGCATAGGGCCAGTCTGGAGGCAAAAACTAAGGAATTTGAGTTGGAATTAGAAGAGAAACAGAAGCAGCTTGATGAAGAACTGAAAAGCAAGGTAGAAGCTGTGAAGCATCAGGAAGTCGAAATCCTGCACAGGGAAGAAAAATTAGGTAAACTAGAGCAAGCATTTCAGAGGAAGTCAGAGAGAGTGAAGGAGAAGGAGAAGGACATTGATGCTAGGTTGAAAAGCATAAAGGAGAGGGAGAAATCTATGAAATCTGAGCAGAAAAAGATGGATCTTGAAAGGAAACAGTTACTTGCTGATAATGAGAGCTTGCAGATTCTAAAAGATGAATGTGAGAAAATAAGGGCTGAAGTTGCTCAGCAAGAGATGCAGATTGGTGAAAAGAATGAAAGTTTGAAAATAACCAATGAAGAGAGGTTAGTCCATGTACGATTGCAGGCAGAACTGAAACGAGAATTAGAGAAGTGCAGGATTCAGCATGAGTTCCTCTCAAAAGAAGGTGAAGATTTGAAACTGGAAAGGGATAAATTTGAGAAAGAATGGGAAATGCTTGAAGAGAAAAGAGCTCAAATTAGTAAAGCCCTAGAGGAAATTGTTGAAGAGAGAGAGAACTTAAAGAAGTTGCAGCTTGCTGAAGAAAAAAGGCTGAAAAGAGAGGAATGTTCAAAGCAGGACTATGTTCAACATGAGTTGGAGACTATCAGAATGGAGAAAGAGTCGTTTGAAGCCAGAATGAGAAATGAGAAATTAAGGTTATCCGAAAGAGCTAAGATTGAGCATGATCTCATGTTAGAAGAATTTGAATCACAGAAAAACAAATTTTCAACTGGTATGATTAATAGACGGGAAGAAATGGAGAGATGTTTAAAAGAAAGGGAGAGTGCATTTGAGGAGCTGAAGGAAAGAAAATTTGCAAACATTAATCAGTTAAAAGAAGTTGTTCAAAGGGAACAGGAGGAAATGCAATCTGAAAAGCGTGCTCTAGAAAAAGCAAAACAAGAGGTTGCCAAGGACAAAGATAGGCTTGAAGAACATCGAACAGGAATGCAGAAAGACATTAATGAACTTGAGATGCTCAGCAAGAAGCTTTGTGTCCAGCGAGAACATGCTGTGAGGGAAAGGAATCATTTTCTTGCTTTAGTGGACAAACACAAAAGTTGCGACAATTGTAAAGACATAACCAGGGAGTTTGTCCTTTCTGATCTTCTTCCACCTAATATTGGAAATAGTAAGATCCTTCTTGCAAACCAACCTGACAAATCTCTGAAGAATAATAAAAGTGGCCCAGATATTACTGTAAAAAAGTCTGCAGGTGAACTTGACCATTCGAATTCTCAAGGGCGAATGTCTTGGCTCCAGAAATGCACCTCAAAAATATTTAGCATATCGCCAACCAAAAAAATTGAGCAGGTTCCCGTTCCAGCTTTGGATGGAGAGTTGCATTCATCTCAACCACATGTCAATGCTGAGGAAAAATCTGAACACATGAGTTTACTTGTTACCAAAGAGACTTCATGCACCAATGCTACTGGAGATAAGCCACGTCCGCCCTTAGATGCTGCTGGTGATTCCCATGACACTCAACTGCTTCAATCAGAAAGCATCAGAAAAGATGAAAATAGCGCAGATTCTATGTCTGTTGATGATCATAGCTATATAGATAGTAAGGGACAAACAACTCCAGTTGATTCAGAGCCATCTGAACGAAAGAGTAATCTTGTTAAGCCTGGTAGGAGACAAAAGGCTGGTCCACATCGAACAAAGTCAGTTAAAGCAGTAGTTGAGGACGCAAAAAAGTTTCTTGGAAATGAATCTCAAGGGCCAGACCATAGGGCAAGTGGGCTGGCTATCGAGAAAGCAGCTAGCAACACTGCAAAGAAAAGACAACGGGCATCTGCTGGGATTGAACAGGATAATGGCGACAGTGAAGGGCGTTCTGATAGTGTAGCAACTGGTGGGAGGAGGCAGAAGCAACAAAAGGTGGCTTCTGTTGCGCATACCCCAGGACAGAGCAGATACAATCTTAGGCGAGCCAAGATGTAAGTTTGGATTTCCATTTTCATTGTTATGAGGAGTCGTGTTGGGCAGCCACTAGTAATTTGCATGTGACATGGTAAATGGAGTTCTGACGTTGAGAATAATGAAGTGCCCCAAAAGTTTTTTAGCCCTCAAAATTTTCTTATGTTGGCTGTTCTGTTGATATTTATTTGGCAGTTCCATGTTAATACACTTAAGCAGTCTCTTTGGATTGAGTGTCTAACTGTCGATCCCATTTCCATTTTTTCTAGATGCGTGTTTAATCATGATTTCATCAGCTGTTTATGTGCAGTTTTCCATTTTGTTTTTGGATTGATTGGGAAGGGGTTATTCTTCAAAACGTGACATGCTAGGACACTGTTTTATAGATTTTTTCATGGTGGATGGGTTTACTTGTATATTTGATTACATTGATCATATATATAAATTGTGATGGATAAGGACGAGTTTTATGCAGGAATATAGCATCTGTGATGGTTTTGAAATTCTGTTTCTTTCAGAGCGGGTTCATCATCTATGGCCCAAGCATCATCCGACTTGAAGGCGGAGAAAAAAGCTGATGCCACCTCTGACATGGATCCTGGGCCAAACCCTGAAGCAACTTCTGCACTGTCTTTTGGATTTGCTGATGAGCCTGGCAGATCTACAGATTTGGTCCAGGTCACAATACAAAAGACACAGGAGTTCTCGCAGGAGAGGGTTGAGGTAGCACCATAGTCTTTTTCAACAAGTTCCACTATTGTTTTCATTCTGTTTCCTGTATCTGTAGCAAGTTCTATTATTGTTGTTCGTACAGCTCAAAACAACAGATGTCGATGATCCAATCGATGCAACAAAATCAGTTGAGATTACGGTGTTGAGTGAGGAAGTGAATGATGCACCAGAAGATGGGGTTGAAGATGAGAATGGCAGCACAATGCATGAGGATGATGAAGATGAATATGATGATGATGATGATGATGAGCCAGAGCATCCTGGTCGAGTTTCAATAGGAAAGAAAATATGGAACTTCTTTACCACATAACTTCTTACCTTTTTAAGCTCTATGTTATTGTGTTCTTACAGTCTCTCTCTCAGGGTGATTCATAGATAATGTTCTAGTTTAGGTTCCCCTTCTGATTTTGGTTCTTACGAAACTTGTAAAGTAAGGACTGGAAGTATATGGCATGAATGCGATTGTAGCAATATTTTGATCCATTGCCCTGAGCTGGTCCGTATAGTCTTTTCTCTTTATAAACACCACCAACCCACTTCCCAAGTATTCTGAGTTGTGGGGTGAAGAAAAAAAAACCCTTCTTTGTTGTGACAATAAACTAGCCTGTAGGGATTTATTGAATTAGTTTGTTCCTGATTTGAGTTGTTCTTTGCCCTCGAAATTGATTTGAAACTGATACGGGAAATATTTTTTTCAATAGGCAAGAAATTACACTTATTACGATGTTTTTAGGCAAAACAACCAAAAGGGTTGCGGCCTTCAATTGGAAAAGTTGTCTTCTCCATTTCTTGTTTCATTACTTTGAGGATAGGACTTCTGCAAGTTCAGTAAATGTCAAAATGATTTCTATATGAATAGTATTTACGTCACTTATTTTTAAGCATTCTTTATATATTCATATTAAACACTATTTTACTCTTTAAAGGGTGTCTTTTTTTAATTTTTCTGAGCTAATGTGAGTTTTAGCTCAGAAAAATACAAATGAAGGGTGAAAATGAAGAGGACCACATCTAAAGTAATATGCAGTAGAAAGTGAACAGCTAGAGACTATGGAATCCACTTTTGTTGTTTCATAATGAATGAATCCTAATCTATCCATAAACAGAGTAGAATTCTACTCATCTCGTGAATATAAAGAGATGGATTAGTAATGGTTAAAAAATTGAATCTTCAGGTGAGAGAACGTAGAGAGAGAAAAGGTGACGAACATCGCTGGTAGGAGTTTAATTTCACTGAAACGTAGCTTCTCCGGGAGCACTCACGTGCGCGCAATGGAGACCCTCGCCTACAAGGGACAACAAGCCAAACGCAGCCGGACGAGGGAAGAGGATCCCCCACCGCCTACTGGCAGGTCGTACAGTGCTGCGGTGCAGGGGACGCTCAGGGCGGACAGTCCACCCGAGGAGGATGCATGGCCGGAAGAGGAGCAAGTGGAGATCGAAGAGGGCGATATTGTGCATCTTACTGGAGAGTCCGGGGAGGGGCTCGTGCTCTCCAATCGTTTTAAGGAGCAGCTTGACAAACAATGGGAGAAGGCAGTGATTGTGAAGTTTCTTGGCCGCAGCATCGGCTATCGACTCCTGAGCAATCGGTTGAATAGAACTCGAGTGGGCCAATGAAGCTTGTTGATTTGGAGAATGACTTCTTCCTTGTTAAGTTCGTTAATAATACTGACTACTATCATGCGCTCACTGATGGACCTTGGATCATCTTTGGCCAAGTCTTGACCGTGCAACGGTGGTCCTCCACCTTCCGACCGTCACTAGTGCCGTCGTCTGGATACGATTTCCAGAGCTTCCCATCGCACGTTATAACCCTATGATCCTCACCGCACTCGAAAACTTGGTGGGGAAGACAGTGCAGATTGATGCCGCCACCCGCCATGCACAGCGAGGAAAATATGCGAGGGTGGCAGTTGAGCTCGACTTGAGCACTACAATACGATCCAGCGTAGTACTGGACGGAGAGACGCTGCTGGTGGCGTACGAGGGCCTGCCCCAGCTCTGTTACTCTTACGGCCGTGTGGGTCACGTCACCAATGGATGTCCGTCGTCCCAGACCCATCCCGCCAACCATGTTTCACCGTCTACCAATCCGTCCGATAGTGCGACAGTGCAATCGGAAGAGAACCAAGTTGCCACACGGGTAGCAGTATCCGACTCAGACACCGGGTATGGCCCTTGGACTCTGATGCAGCGTCGGCTTCCCAAGAAGAAGGTGCAACGTACGGGCGGCGACACTAACTCACGCCAACGGTTAGCACCTACGAACGTAGACTCATGATTCCAGAGCTTGCCATAAGAGGGAGTTACGGGGGAGGCAAGTACGGGCATGGCAGAGGCAACGGCTCTTAGACTTGCGACTGGGATGGGACTGAGCATATCGAAGCGTGGGCTTAATGAAACCACCAGGAAGCTCCAGAAGGGAGTCCCCTTGGCTGGCCCACGTCGGCCCACTCAGGGAGGCTCCAAAGGCAAACCAAATGGACACCCCTTGCCAGCCCAGAATAGTGGCCCAATGGCCATCGACCCCACTGCCCCGGCACGGACCAAACTCAGTCCGGGCCAATTACAACCGTCTGCTTCAACCCAACACATAGCTGTCGAGCTCTCCACCTACACAAACGTGATATGTGATAGCACCGCTCTCCCATCACGGATCTCAACAGATCTTCCACAACTCATGGAGGGTGTGGAGGAGACAGAGGGTAGCAGTAGAACCCCAGCGAGCGCCTCGCACAACCCCAGTGAACCACCGGACTCTGACAACAAGACCGTACGGATGATGGACACCACTCCGACCCGGGGCCAACCTGAGGGCGAGGCCCAGCAATCTCCCGATCAAGTACTCACCGACGCAGTACACGCCAGCGAGGACCTATCTCAGCCCTAGGGTAATCCGACCTTTCTCTCCTTTTAATTATGTCAATATTCATTTGGAATTGTCAAGGGGTTGGGAGCTCCAAATTTCTTACTATTTTA
>JANQAP020000002.1:62415-72817 GCA_026874005.2 Erythroxylum coriaceum
AACTTTTCAATTTAAGTTAGTTTAATAATTTTTGTTGTTAAAAATCAATCACTTTATTAATTAATTGGTCAATTTTTATAAACTAGTTAAAATAAGCATATTAATTTTCATTTTAAAATCTCTTTTTTAATTAAACTTTAAATTTTTATGCATAAAAGTAGTCTTTTTTAATTATTTTAAAATTTTAAAATTTTATTTAAAATTTTAATTAATTTTATGTAATATAATAGCTGTTTTAATCTTGTTTTTTGGATTTAACTTCGGTTTAGAGACAATTCTGAGTCCTGACTCCAAGTGAGCAAAGTAAACCTCCATTGTTGCGTGAACTACTCTTCTTCCACGTAGCCTAACACACTCACTTAAACAAATGCCTCCACTACACGTACCTGAGCCAAAGTAGTATAGTGCATGATCTATACGTACATAGCTTCTCTTGACTCTACACTTATCTCGTGCCTTCTCTCTATCTCTATCCCTGCGTGTGCGAGCTTTATAAGTACTCTTATCACAATAGTCTCTTCACTTACATGTGACCTTTACATCAATCTTGATTAGCTTCTTAAATTCTCTGCCTCCTTCTCTTCTTCTTGTTATTCAATTCATATAGTTTTTTTTTTTTTGTGTGCTTGCTCTCTATCTAAATGATGCCTCCTGATCAAGAAACCAGTAGTGTTATTATGGGAAATGGTCCCTCTAATGTCCCCCTTACTGATAAAAGAGATTCTGTTTCCATTTCCATTAATGATAGTCCTTCTTCAGGAGATCATGATCAACAAGAACCCAAGTTCATCTTCAGTGAATCTTTATGTCCAGTGATACTCAAGGTACACACAGTTCCACAACCCCACCGAAACATTAAACAATTGATGTGATTGTAAGTGTTTTTGATGGTGTTTGATGTTTGGTGTTTCTTTTTTATTTTTTCAGTTTGAAGATGTGGCTTACAGTATCAATCTGTCAACAAAGGGAGGCTGTTGTTTTGGTCCTAATGAACCCAAATCCACAAGAACTGTGCTTAATGGAATTAGTGGCATAGTTCGTCCCGGTGAGCTTCTCGCAATGTTAGGACCTTCTGGTAGCGGTAAGACGTCCCTTTTAACAGCTCTCGCCGGCAGGCTCTTCGGTAAGTTATCCGGCAGAATAACGTACAATGGCCACCCTTTCTCTAGCACTATGAAGCGTAAAACAGGGTTTGTGAGACAAGACGACGTGCTCTATCCCCACCTGACGGTCCTTGAGACGTTAACATACGCTGCTCTTCTGAGACTACCGAGAGAGCTAACCAGGGAAGAGAAAATACAGCAAGCTGAGCTGGTAATTGCAGAGCTTGGACTCACAAGGTGTAGAAACAGTGTGGTGGGTGGACCTTTGTTTCGTGGTGTGTCCGGTGGTGAACGCAAACGGGTCAGTATCGGGCAAGAAATGTTGGTCAATCCGAGTTTGCTTTTGCTCGACGAACCCACCTCAGGACTTGACTCAACCACAGCTCAACGCATTGTTTCAACTTTAAGAGGGCTTGCACGAGGTGGTAGAACTGTGATCACCACAATTCACCAACCTTCAAGCAGGTTGTACCGGATGTTTGATAAAGTTGTGGTGTTGTCTGATGGTTATCCGATTTATAGTGGCCAAGCAGGTCGAGTCATGGAGTATTTCGGGTCCATAGGTTACGTTCCTGGACATAATTATGTCAACCCTGCAGACTTTCTGCTTGATCTTGTCAATGGTAAGTTTCTTTTTCCTTATCTTTCTGTCATAAATTCTAAATCCTTCATGTACTTAGTAAAAAACTGATTCAATAACATTTACGTGAAAGGAAGTAGTTGCCAATGTAAAGTGAAGTCTTATCATGTAGAACATGGGACATGACAGGGACTGAGTAGTTAGAAGAACCATTACTGTTGTCTGAGCTGTCTGTTGTCTTTTCTCTCTACTTTCTTCATTCGTAATCTTGCAACTTGCATTAAAAATTTCCATGTCGTGGCAGTAGTCTTCCATGTCAAAAACATTAATGTGATGTTGATTGTTTGTTTAGACCTGTCGTGGCTGATTATTGTCCTTTTATGATCAGGATTGAGACTTTTTTAAGTACTTTCTCTAATCATGTTTAAGATAATGTTTAATTTCATGATGTTTTACTATGAAGGTTTAGTCCCTGATATGAAACAAGATGATCAAATGGAGTCGCATGGAGTAGTGGCAGACCATCTTGATGACCTTAGTGCAACAAAGCAGCATCTGATATCATCTTACAGGAAGAAGTTGTACCCTGCACTGAAAGCTGAAATCCACGGAAATCTCCAGGGACCTGTTCTTCCTTCACCATCATCACTAAGTGTGTGCGAATTTCTCACCTCTGCTCTCTTTCTTGTCATTAATTGTACGAAATTTTCTGTTGGTAGTATCTGCAGAATCTTGATAATCAGTCAAGAATTTTTTTTCTTAGGTTCTGACAACCAATGGACTACCAGCTGGTGGCAGCAATTCAAAGTCTTGTTGAGAAGGGGATTGCAGGAAAGAAAGCACGAATCTTACTCAGGATTGAAAGTTTTCCAGGTTATGTCAGTTTCCATTCTTTCAGGCCTTTTATGGTGGCATTCTGATACTGCACACTTACAAGATCAGGTATTGTTTGAATCCTGCTTCCCAATTCTATTCTTTAAAACATCTTCACTCTGATGATTGACAACTTTTGAACAGGTAGGATTGCTCTTCTTCTTCTCAATCTTCTGGGGTTTTTTCCCAATGTTCAATGCCATATTTACATTCCCTCAGGAGCAACCAATGCTTATAAAAGAGCGTTCCTCAGGAATGTATCGACTTTCTTCTTATTACTTTGCAAGAATGGCTGGAGACTTACCTATGGAGCTTGTTCTTCCGACGATTTTCGTCACCATCACATACTGGATGGGAGGCCTCAAGCATTCCCTACTGACATTTTCATTAACCCTCTTAATCGTCCTCTTCAATGTGCTAGTTTCACAAGGACTAGGACTAGCTCTTGGAGCTATATTAATGGACGTAAAACAGGCCACTACCTTAGCTTCTGTGATTATGCTTGTGTTCTTACTAGCTGGTGGATACTACATTCAACACATTCCTCAATTCATAGCTTGGTTGAAGTACATCTCTTTTAGTCACTACTGCTACAAGCTACTGATCGGGGTACAGTACTCTGCAAATGAGGTCTTCAGGTGTGGAATTGGGAAGCATTGCAAGGTTATGGATTTCTCTGGTATCAGGTACCTTGGTCTTGATCATAAATGGTGGGATGTCACTGCCTTGACACTAATGTTTGTGGGATATAGGCTTTTGGCTTATGTAGCTTTAAGAATGGGACAACCTCACTGACACATATCCTAAGTGAAAGTTTAGTTGCTACAACTTACATGTTTTGCAGGTGTGTTGGTTGATGAAATTATGGTACAATAACATCTGCTGATCTTCATGGACTCTTGAGTGTAAAAAAAAAAAAAACTTGATTTCCAGATTATTATGTACAAAATTTAGTAAGATCATCTGAGTTTGTAACACTTATAGTTCAATGACATGAAATATGTGAGCAGATAGCAGATCAATTGTGGACATCTGTTAAATAAATATTTCCTTATGTAATTTTTTCCTGCAATATTAATAGCAAATATCTGTTTTTCTTTTTGAGGAAACATAAATTTTGATTTAAGAAATGTCAAGAAAAAGGGGTCTTTGTAAAAATTCAGTAACAATAAATACAACGACGACGACGACAACAACAACTCATTAAAAATTTCCTTAATATGCTAGATTTGAAGAGGTCGAATAGTATGCAGCCTTATCCTTAACTAATATAGAAGTTGTTTCCGAATTTAAAAACTCAGGAACCGATCACAAATGTGAGGACTAGTATACAAATGCGAATTACGAACTAAAGATTGAGCAACCTCTTTAGCTTCTCTTAACAGAACACACACTGACATGTAATCTTTAGAAGAAAAAAGTTCGGGTTTGGCTTAAAAACTGATGACTAAACTGAAATTAAAAAGGAAATGACAGTTCAGGACTTGCTTATGTCTAAGTTCCATACATCTTCCCTTTGTGATCCCTTCACTCATTGTACCGTTGAGCTCTTCTAGACATCCAAATGTCAGGCATATGATCAGAACAAATCACTAAGCATCAATACCTTGACACCTAAAAGGAATTCCAGAATGGAATGCTGATGATGTCACCTTTATATCTTTATCCTACAGTAACACCTTTCCAGATCAAGAATTCCATAAATGGTCCCTGTTTCCATATAAATGTCTACTGATTCTTTTCACATTTTCACTTATATTAACTTGTAAGATATAATTTTTCAGGATTGGTAAATTGTTAGTCCCACGTTGATGAAGCACCAAAATCATCTCCAAGTTTAGACCAATTCATCAACAACTCTAATTCGATTTAAAAAAAAAAAACAGGTTTAAAGTAATATTTTCATATTTATAAAGATTTTTATTTCTGCACTTTTTTTTATATGAATTTCACATGATATTACACAAAACTACTTTGAGATTCACATGTCTATTTTATCAAGCCAAGCTGCATGGAAATATGAAGAGTTTTGAGGAAGCTTAAAGAGAAATTAGACCAGGTCTAAGTGATTTTAAATACAACCACAAACACCGGATCTCAATCCGACATCTTAAGGTAATGAATTACGAGCTTTATTTTTGTATACAACTCATTCCGTTATTATGTCTCTTTCCTGGAATTCACTTGTGAATTCTGCTACGGAATAAGCATCCTATAATGTTGATGGACAATCATGCATCCTGTGCTGCGCATCTCCACTTAAGTTGTGCTATTCTCTTGAAGCCACCATCTAATCTTACGATCAACTTGATCTGACCCATGATTCTGATTCCACATCATTTGTTATCAGACAAATCCAATCTATATATATGGACTCATAGGACTAGCTCAAGAACTCAGAGGTCGGCTTGGAATTCAGTCTTAGGAGCTCATCTCACAGAAAAAAAAAATGGCATCACAGAAAGCTGAGAAACCCGTTGGCACTCAACCGGCCGCACCGGCCAAGAAAGATTGTGGAAAGTCCTGTGGACCAAAAGCTCCGGCCTCCAAGCCAGCCCCTCCCAAGGCTGAGTCAAAACCCCGAGAGCCTAGGAAGAAGGTACGCTGTCATTAGTGTCTCAGACTTGTCAATCAGTCAATGGTTTTTCACTTGCATGGCATGATTCTTTCTTTGTAGGGTCTAAAGGGCTTTCCTTAATTGTTTTGACAGGCTACTGGAAGCAAAGCAGCAAGTAAATGAGGAAAGCAAAAGGACAGGGACCACATGTGAAGAAACCATGAACTAGTTTTGTTCATGGTTTGTGCTTCATTATGCTTGCTCCTCCTGTTCCTATGTGTCTCTTTGTCTATAATAAATAAAAATCATATACCTAAGCATAAAGCTTGTTTTTGGTATATTGTTTCGTAAATTGTGTTTTATTGAGAAATTATACAGCAAATAATATTGTGAAATAAACAACAACATAAGAATTTTAAAGAGAAACAATTGTTACCTTCTCCAATTATCAAGTAAAATGATGTTATATTAAATTATATATAGGTTTAATTATAAAAAAGTTAAAATTTACTTAAAATTTTAATTATAGTTGATTTTAAAAAGTGATAATTAAATATCTAAACTTTCAATTTTTCATAAAAATAGCCTGACGTTAAAATCTCTATTAATGAAGATAACATGGTAAGATTATACAAGTCAAAATGTTGTTTAATTAATTAATTAATATTAAGTAAAATAATCCATCTGAATTTAATAATTAGTTGCTTGCTCTTCTTCGCATAACAGACTGCCACCATCTTGATCCTTCAACTCTCCAATCGTTCTGCACCAAACTGTCAAGGGAACTCACGGTTTGAGCTTAGCTCCTTCATAATTCTCATCCACTAGGGAGGAAATTTGTAAAACATAGATATTATTCTATGTCCTTTATTTTTTGAAACTCTTTTTAGGATTAGCATTCTAAATTTATCTAACACTCATATCCTTCTTCATTTTAATCTTGCCTCTAATATATTTATTATCGTGTTTTTTCAACACCATACTATAATAAAATTTAAAATTTACCCACATCTGGAAAACAAATTATTATATCATTAGGAGATGATATTTAATAACTAATACTTAATTATGAGCCAAAAAAATGATGCACATGTTGATTTGTCAATCATGTAATAACATCAAACTGAAGGACAAATGATATATGTGTAAGATGCAGATATGTTCAACTCACTGTCATACCATACGTCTGCAAAATATTAGGCTTTTTGTATATAAAAAAAGTATGACTGAGTAACTTATATATTACTCATACATATACTTTACAAATAAATCATTGTTTGAAGTGAGATTTTCCCGATAGTACAAGAAGTGTGTCATGTGTTTGTAGGGAAGGTAAATAATAAGAGCAGTTAATGTGGTGGAAGAAGTGAGAAAAGATGCCTGTACGTAAGAAGAGAGGTAGTGTGGAGGAGGAGGTGGGGAATTGAGTAAATAGCGAAAGCACTGGTCCCATTTTTTGTCATATGAGAAGTAGACAAAGGTAACAATAATTGAATTTTGTCTGATAATTCTAGATATTTAATAAAATTTCTAAACAAATATCAAATGAAACTTGTCCAAACCCATCATAATTACAGAAACAGTCAAAGCTGTCAAATTGTCGGGCTGTCAAAACGATTTACTACAGAAGATTACAAAGTAGTTCCATATAATGAAGGAAAATCCAAAAAGAATTAAGCATGAAAAGAATCTATCTCACTTCAACCACAAGCTCGAATATATACTATTGAGATGAATCGGATAACACCATTGACAGACTTGGACGTTTCATTGGTATTAGCAGATATTCAAATAAAGTTGTATACAATCCTTGAGGTCCGTAAGGTGAAGCAGGAAAGAAGAAGCAAGTAAGCAGCAGCAGATATGCAGTCAACAGGAAGTCCGGAGCATGTTGCACCGCTGTTGGAGAGTGCAGGTCACAGTATTGGATGTCAAGAACATAGAGGAACGTGGTTTGGTTGTATTACAAAGAAATTGCTTGATGCTGAGGAAGCCAAGAACCAGATCTTCTTCGCTCTCCCAATGATTTTTACTAATGCTTTCTACTACCTGATAACTCTGGTTTCTCTCATGTTTTCTGGTCACCTCGGAGAGCTTGAGCTTGCTGGTGCCACCCTTGCCAATGCCTGGTACTTCGCCACTGGCGTCTCTCTCATGGTATGTAATAGTAGTCGCCTCACTCTCATCTATCCAGTTACATGGAGTTGATAAATGTTTTGAACACCTGATTTCAAGCACAAGTTTAGAGCATGTTAGAAATCCTAATGAATCTGCTCTCTTCTTTTGTCATTCTGTGTAGGCGGGGTTGAGTGGATCACTTGAGACGATATGTGGACAAGGGTATGGAGCAAAACAATATAGGATGTTAGGAATCTATCTCCAAGCATCCTGCATCGTATCTTTTCTGTTCTCCACAATCCTGTCCATAATCTGGTTTTACACGGAGCCAATAATGATTATACTTCACCAAGATCCTCAAATTGCAAAATCTGCTGCTCTTTACCTGAAATATCTCATTCCAGGCTTGTTTGCATACGGATTCATGCAAAACATCCTCAGATTTCTACAGACACAATCAGTTGTTATGCCTCTGGTGGCCTTTTCAGGAGTACCAACATGTATCCATGTAGGCCTAACTTACGTTTTGGTTCATTGGACTAAGCTCGGGCTCAAGGGAGCTCCATTGGCAGCTTCCATTTCATTGTGGACATCAACGCTTGGATTGGCTGCATACGTGGTTTTCTCTAAGAGATTCAAGCATACGTGGGAAGGATTTTCATGTGTATCTTTCAGTCACATACTTCCAAATCTAAAACTGGCTTTGCCTTCCGCAGCTATGTCATGGTAATCACAGAAAACTATATGATTTTTATACTCGTTTGATTGCATTCTAATAAAAAATTCTCATATGTAGCTCACAGATGAACTTATAAACTCACCAAAGCTTACGTTTTCCATCTCATTCTTTGGTAGTTTGGAGTTTTGGGCTTTCGAGGTTTTGGTGCTCCTCGCAGGAGTTATGCCAAATTCTGAGATAACAACATCTTTGATCGCAACCTGGTTAGTTCTAAAATATTTCCTATTATACGCTCTGAACTTGTTTTCACCCTTGTTCTTATGTTGGTTAATTGGATTTGTAACTTAGCGTGAACACAGAAGCTATTGCTTACATGGGAGCATTTGGTCTTAGCGCTGCAGTGAGGTTAGCCAGCTGGAAACCGAAATTTCCATCTTTAATGATAGTTCCTTGAATCTCTACGCTCTATTGTAGACATTAAAGTGGGATTTTTTTCTTTTAGCACAAGAGTGTCTAACGAATTAGGAGCAGGCGATCCAGACAGAGCAAAGAACGCCATGGCTGTGTGTCTTAAGCTCTCTATAGTCCTCGCTCTTATCATTGGTTTAGCTCTAGGTGTAGCTCACAACCAATGGGCTGGTCTCTTCAGTGATAGCACTTCTATTAGAAAAGGCTTCGCTTCTATGACAGCTTTGCTTGTCATCTCCATTACAGTAGATTCTTTTCAAGCAATTTTGTCAGGTTCTCAACATTGACCATCCATGTCTTTTTTCAGATTTTAGTGACATATCAATTTCCACGTTAGATAACTTGTTCTTGAGACAGGGGTGGCTAGAGGCTGTGGTTTGCAGAAACTAGCTGTTATTGCAAATACTGTAGCATTCTACTTCGTCGGATTGCCAATTAGTGCAATCCTCGGATTTAAGTTGAAGCTTTACTCTCAGGTAAATCAAAAATTTCAAAGAATGCAGCAGGGACTTGTTGCTCCAATTTAGCTTTTCTTTGGATGTTTATCATTTTGTTCCATGGTATTAGGGACTCTGGATTGGTTTAATCTGCGGCCTTTCATTCCAAGCCTGCACTCTGTTCGTGATTTTGCAACGTGTTAAATGGGGAAAAATAGACCTCTCAGAGACTGAGCGAAAGGAAAAATCAATCATGGCTTAACAAGAATTCTGGACTCAGATCACTGGAGAATTGTTTAATGAGAGTACTATATCAGAATCTTGAAAAAAGAATATCCCAATTTGTATTTATATTACTAAGTTAAAAGCAAGGTGCGTACTATTAGACCTTGTCAGATTCTGTATATCAATGAAATTTTCATTAAGTTATTGTTGTATTCACATATTAGCAAGGCGCTAAGAGCCTATCTATTTCTAACCACGGAATAACAAAATACGGAATCTATAAATGTAAAGATTATATAAATATTGAATTGAAAAATAAGATAAAGAGAACTAAAGAAGTATTTAGATATTTAATCTACCCAAAATATTGACGAAGTATTTAGGGTTTCGATCGAGAATTAACGTACATCTCAATTCGAGGTTAGATGTAGTCTAATTAATTTGTACTCATTAATAAGAAATAGGGTTAATCTAAACTAGAGTTGATTCAACTTAATTTAGTTAACCTAATGTTCTGTTTCCATTAATTAAGATAGGACTAATCTAATTTAGTATCTATTGGTTCCACTTGACTTACTTGATTTAACTTTATATGAATTTTATTTTTATTAAAAGTTTTGTATATCAAAAAAGGAAAAATAATTTAGTAGGATTGAAAGTCAAATTGGTATATATTTAAAATGTTTATATCCACTAATGAATGATAGAAGTGTAATTATTAATCTAAATTAGATTTTAATTGAGGATTGGACTTAAAATTTGATCTCATGCAAAGTTATGTATATTAAATAAACATTTTTAAATTTGTTCTAATATGTATATTTAACAATTATTAGAGTAATATATCTAAACTACACTCATCTCTTGAAATTTGACCCTTATAAAGTTATGTATATTAAAAAAAAATTTCAGATTGAGTAAAACTGAATTAATTAAAAAAGTATATTTAAAAACTATTAAATTAACTTAATAGTTTATATCCATTAATCATAAATAGGGTTAGTCTAAGTAAACTTGTACCTATAAATATGGTTTGACGAGTTGGAATCAACCCCACGTGTGTTCGTTTTGTACTGCAGGTGTTACCTTTTTTTTTCTTTCGTTTTATGTATGTTCAAAGCGCTGACATTAAGGATGCCGACATCATCATGTCCGTCATTGAATTGACATATTACTCGAAAGATATAAATGTCGAGTCATGAGGTGTGAGCTCTCTTGTGCGTGTTGTTGCACTAAGATTCCACCAGTTTTGTTTGCAATCAAGCTTTTAGTTTGGAGTTGAATAATAACAATAGAGTGGGAGGGGACTGTCCAAGCTCTCTCGTGCATGTTGTTGTGCTAAGATTCCACCAGTTTTGTTTG
>JANQAP020000002.1:131335-144984 GCA_026874005.2 Erythroxylum coriaceum
CAGTCATGAATTTATAAAAATGTAAATTAGATAAATAACTACAAAAGTTTATAATTTTAATAAAATTTCAAATAATATAAGAATATTACTAAATGTTAAATAATTATTTTATCATAATTATTTTTATATAACTCAAGCTTAACCTTTAATTAAATTCACATTCTTTAATTTTTGGAGTTTTAACGACGCATAGGATGTGTGACGAAGCGGCCATTGTTCTCTAACATCCTTCTGTTGGCTGTAGTGTTCGTCCATGGCTGCCGCCACTCACAGCAGCTTCTCTGTCGCCACTACTGCTCTTTACACTCGCACTCTCAAGTCACACAAACCCGTTAATCTCTCACTTAAAGCAAGCAACCTTAAACCTATTTCTTTCTGTAGTATATACCCAACTCTACCACTGGCAAGGTTAATGCCTCGAAAACCCTCTTGGGATTTCTTATCTCTTCGCTGTTTCGTGTTAAAATTTCAATTTTTTGATGTCTGAACTTTATAAAGTTACAAGCTTTATTGCTCTTTCTTCTTTTTTCGTGCAGGCTGAGGATTCTTGAAAGTAAAGCAGCGTGGCCAAAACGTTTGTATACGTTGTTGGCAGCTCCGGATGGAGATAATGAGATAAGCTCAGAAGTGGAAGTGGGAGACTGCAATGAGGTGTTTAAATTTAGTCTGTGTACTTTACTTGTCTAGTTTAAGTTTTTGCATCCCATTTCTCGCGTTTGTTTCAAGTTTTAGGTAGAAGTTTTCTAGGCAGTATGTGAAAATTCGGGGTTGATATTGGAAATATCCAGTTACCTGATTATTTGTGATTTTATTATATTGTATGATAAGAGTGTTTGTGTAAGGGAAAGTATTTCGAGACCTGGCAGTGTTTTGGTGATGATTTTGGAACCTGAACTCTTGGGATGATATATCAGGAGTAGTTTGAAGGAGGCTTGAGTAGAAAGTGAAAGAACGATGATGATGATGTCATGATGCTGCTTATGATTATGCCTGCTTGGAGCACCTGACATTACGGAGACCCTTCATTTTGTTAAGCCAGTAGTCCAGTATACATCAAATATGACCTTGACAGCTGCATATGATTCTGTGCATATATAACCCACTATCTAAATTGTGAGATTGATACATTCTTTTATCACATATTCTAAAATGGATGGAGGAGAATTTCCCCTTTAAGGTGAAGACTAATGCAAAAGAACATAACATGAATAGTGACATCATCACCAAAGAAGGTTGTAAATCAGATAGTAATGCCTAGCTTTTTTACCAAAATCTGTAGTAGATTACGTGCCAAATAACTTGTTAATCTCACCGTTTAGATTGTGGGTTTATCTAATATCCAAGAACGTAACGTGAAATGCTATCAGCATCCGTCATAATTGAATCAAAGAGGGTTGTAAATCTGCTTAGTCACTTGACCAAAATTTGCTATAGGAATTACAGAGGATCTGCCTTCTGTTATTTGATTCTATTCATTTATCATTTTGATTTTCTATTGTTAACCCTTAAGACATTAATCTTGACATGTTTTAGTCATGCATTTTGTATGGCAGGGTGCAACTATTGACATAAAACTACCTAGGAGGAGTCTGCTTGTACAATTCACCTGTAATGAATGTGGTGGAAGAACACAGAGGCTCATAAATCGATTGGCCTATGAGCGTGGACTAGTTTATGTACAGGTACCTGTTTGTCTTATTGAGCATTAGATTCTTGTGATAGGTGGTATGATAATGGAAAAGGTATTAAGCATTCATCTAGACACCCTGCTGATTGCAGGAATGTTAACGTGAAAGAATCAATACAGAATCATCGCCCTTCTATAGATGATAATATCTGATTACGTACAAACTTATGTTTTGAATAACAATAGGCCTCAAGTTGTATGTCCACACTGGTGGATGCTATAAGACTTGCTGTGATTAGATAAGGAGAGTGAGGGTTTCAAAGCAGTAATTGCAAGTGCAGAAAGATACCAAGTGCAACCGCTTTTTTCTGTTAAGAAAATTTGTTTTCAATTGTTTAGAGTTAAGATGTGAAATAAATCGATAGGATGGCCAGAATGATGGGTCCATTCTAGTTAGTGAAGTAGGTTGACTGGTTCGACCACAAATGCCCTCAAGAGGGTCTTAGTTTGGGTATTTTGTCAAAGAAACTAGTGGGTTCCTTGTTAACTTGTGCAGTTTTGCACCTTACTGCTTTGAATCACTCTTTGCATGAGAACAAATTTGTCACTACAGAAGAGTTGATTCACAATTTTTAACCGGCAAAAGTACTGATTTTTTGGTCTTATTTTCTTTTGGGTTACTTCAATAATGTTTATTTGATATATGAAAGTATGATTCTTTTTTGGGTTACTCTCTTTGCCGTAACATTTTTCTAGCACTTCTACTGTTCTATAGACTTGAACTGTTTTTTCATTTGACATTATTAAAGTTTGTTGGATTTTAGAAAAACGTGAGGGTTGCTTAGACAGTCAGATTATACATCTTATGCAATTATCTACAATTTTGGCAACTTGTTACGGCTGTCATCTTTTGATGTTATGCTGCATTTATAGATAAATTGAGCAGATAAGTTTGCATGGGAGATTTATTCAGTTAGAATCCTGAACATCAACTTACTGCATAATATCATTGTTTTATTTTGATGCGACTTTTAAGGACCTAAAGTTTAAATTTATAAGTTAAAACTGTGCAAAATCTTCTCTTAGAACATCTTGTTTGCTGATTGCATCATCTTTTGCAAGGAATATGTTGCTTTGGCTTTTAAGCGATACCAAAGCCTTTTTGCTTTATTGTCACGGTTGAAGAAAATTTTCCCTGATTAACCTCTGGTCTTTCTCTTCAGTGTGCAGGATGTGAGCAGTATCACAAATTGGCTGATAATTTAGGCCTTGTAATTGAGTATGACTTGGAGGAGGAAATAAGTGCAGAATCAAATACGGATCAAGTTTAATAAAGTTTTTCTTACAAGTTCATTCTTTTTTACTTTTCTCTTCAATTACTCTGGTAACTCACAATGCATTTCTTATAAATAGCAACAATTGGAAGAAATGAAAGAATATTCAACATCCACGCTACAATTTTGATACATCGGCTCGCCTTTTGAAATCCCATGTTCTTGAATTTTCCAAACTGATTATTTTGTCCATACAAAATAATCTACGTATATGCATACAAACAGCTCATGAATCATGAGGTAAGATAGCCAACTCACATAAAGCTTTATCCTGCAATAAGTAGTGTAAATGCAGTTGCTAATCCAACAGTTCCCCACATTGTGAACCTTCCTTGTTGCTGGTGCAATGCAATTCCTCCATTCTGTAAGACATAAGAGGCAAGAAGTGGTCATACTATATAATTTGTTGCTCCAGCAAGCATATTGTTGGAACTTGAATATTAACTCATGCAACTATGGAGCACTTACATGCGTTGGAGATGGTGCTGGACCATCTGGAGCAGTATCCAAAGAATCTGCCACTGTAGGTGGAGCTGGAGGGCTTGGGGGAATTGGGGCCAGAGCTGACAAGTGATGATGCTGCTTCTTGTGTTTGTGCTTTTGCTTTCTTTTCTTCTTATGCTTAGGAGGAGCTGGTGCAGGTGAAGGCACTAATGCAGGTGTTGGAGCTGGTGATGGAATGATAGGTGCTGGGGCTGGGGCTGGAGGTGCCTTTGCTGGTGTTGGTGCTGGGGCTGGAGGTGTCTTTGCTGGTGTTGGGGCAGGGGCTGGAGGTGCCTTTGCTGGTGTTGGTGCTGGGGCTGGAGGTGCCTTTGCTGGTGCCGGTGCCGGTGTTTCCTTAGCTGGTGCTGGTGCTGGCGGTGCTTTGGCTGGAGCCGGGGACACTTTCGGTGGTGGCAATGCTGGTGGTGGTGTAGCAGGTGCCGGTGGTAATGCTGGTGGCTTTGATGGCGCTGCGACCGGAGGAGTTTGTGGTGATTGAGTGGGTGAACTCTTAGGAGGTGGGACGGTTGGACTAGTAGCCGGGGCTACTTTAGGAGATGGTGAAGATGTAGGAGTGGTTGTAGGTCGAGGCGTTACTGCTTTTGCTGGTGATTGCACCGGTGCAATTGGTACAGTAGAAGTTGGTGATTGAGATGGTGCCACAGGTGTAGTTGTAGGTGGAGGTGTTACTGCTTTTGCCGGTGACTGTATTGGTGCAGTTGGTACAGTGGAAGTTGGTGATTGAGATGGTGCCACAGGAGTAGTTGTAGTTGGAGGTGTTGCTGCTTTTGCCGGTGATTGTGTCGGTGCAGTTGGTACAGTGGAAGTTGGTGATTGAGATGGTGCCACAGGTGTAATAGGCAAATTCACCGGTGACAGTGCTGGTGCCTGGCCACTGGTAGGGGTTAAAGGAAAGGTAATACAAGCCAGGAATAGAACCCAAAACTCTGAAGCCATTTTGTTGTGAAGAGACACTAGAAGTAAGAAATAGTGGCAATATATAGGGTTTCTGGAACAAGTATTTTTTATCTGCTAAAATGTTTAAGTTAGAAATGTTGTCTTCGTGAGAATGCAACACCCCTTCTACTGATTATGGTTAGTGGGCCACTGCATATTCCTGTAACTGGAGTTGTATTGGTGAAGAAAGTAAGATCTCCTGAAAAAGTTATTATCTGCTGATGTTTTGCAGGTATAACATCAACTTGTGAGAGATGTTTCACCTGCTTCTTCTTGAAGCAGTAACGTTAACGTAGTTCAAAGCCAGTATGTGGCTTAACTCTACTATTCTCTGGAGACAATGTGATTTTGAAGCCATGTTATATATGTTCACCAAATGATAATACTCGTGGCAAATATGGCCTAAAAGGATGGACAAGACATGGAGGTGATGTTTATTGGATCATGATGTTTATCCTAACTCACCCTGTTAATTGGTAACCAGTACCTGTTGAAATAAAACAAGACAAAACAAGCTGCGGATACCCTTTCTGGTTTCTTGGTCTGTTACTATCTCAGCCATGACCATGTTATCTTGCATCTTCATTACCGCAGACAGAACCAGCCATTGTTGTATAACACTGAAACACTTGTGTTATATGTATTTGGAATACCATTTATACATAATTATGAACTTCGAGGATCCAGTGTAGAGGGATGGTATATATGTCAGTTCCTGGAAACTTCGATCATAAAGATCAAAGTTTGCTACTAAGCAACAGCTTCTGCTAGAAATTCCACTTGTTTTCTTGTTGAAGCAAACCAAGACACTCTACTTACAGAATCAGGATTACACCTTCCAGAGTCAGATCAAATCATCTATATATATATATATATATATATATTGGTAATCATGAGAGTATAGTCCTTGAAAGAAGCAGGGCAATTATAAAGACTAGATGAAGACATCACAAGATCACATATAGTTATCATAACTTAAGTTTCAATTATTTGTAAAGAACTCATCAACAATTTGTAATTCATCACAAACAAAACATAACATGGAAGATACTATGCAACTTATCAAGGACTTTTGATTGACGACTTGCAACAGGAAGACAGGACGGTTGTGGAGGCTCGTCTTCATTCTTCTGCTTTTTCCTTCTCCTAAGTTGGAAGAATTGCTGCATAACTTCTGCACACTGTAATTCCAATACTCCTCGTCGAATTGTCATCTTGGGATGAAAGGGATGGACTGGGGGAGCTGGTTTGTCCGTTGGTTGTCCACCATTTCTGTTCTCTTCACCATTTGGGAACAAACTGAAACAATTTGGATATACATAAAATGAAGACATTTTAAACCTTGGGGGTACCTTAACACTAAGAGATAAGAAAAACTTACACGAATACAGTTCCTAAATAGAGCTTACGGTGAAAAATTAATTGAACTGATGCCAGTTACCATGGACTAAACTTAAGACTCGAGTCAAAATCCAAACGTCTGGAACGATTGACTAAAAATCTAGTCCATGACATTCATTTTTGTTTTATTTAGTAGTCAGAATTAGCACAATGCAAGACATTTCCAGCCATGCTTGCAGTTCCAGTAGCATCAAACCAAACTTTAGATGGAAATCATTTGATTTGAATTTTGCAAAGAAATTTGAGAGGAACAAAATAAGGAAAGAAGAAGAAAAAGAGGTCCGTGGAGGAAATGTTGTCGAAAATCACCCTAACAGCCATACAGAAAGAAATTCGTCCGGTTACTCCAGGATATGCATAAGTTGACAGCCAACTTATTAGATTCTTGTTAACTGGGAATAACGTTACATAATTTTGACAATTATTCTTACAGAAGGAATTGGACAAGATAATTATTCAAAGATGGCTTTCGTTATAGATAATGAAATATTAAATGAATATGGTTTGCCTCATTAATAACAGCAGTCAATGCTTAAGCAGAGTATCAGGCAACCATTGACGATATTAAGGAAGAACTGCCTGGAAGGTCGGAAGTTAGGTTTGAGTTATTCAGTAGGAAAGCCAATCGAGTAGGTCGTGCTCTGTCAGAATTCAGATAGTTTAGATGTAAAAGTCTGGAAAGAAGGTTCCTTTGTTGGCTTAGAATGTTTGAAACTTCTGCATTTTGATTAGCTGGGGACCCATTATTGTTTCACACAAAAATATGTCTTCAAACTTTATAGAGGATTTGAAGACAGCGGCTTCTTACCTGATCCAGCTCCCATCAGCTCCAAGAAGTTTATTGGGAGCTCCCCATACAAGAGTGTCTATTCTTGCTTGAAGGATTGCTCCAGCACACATGGCACAGGGTTCAAGTGTTACATATAGCGTTGCATCCTGTGAATCCACAGATTGGGAAAAACATTACAATAAAAAAAAAAAAAGTGGAATTAGTGACGTTCCTTAATTAATTGGAAAGCTAGCATGGAACAGAGTCTCCTACTTCTGAAAGAAGGTCCATTGGAGCAAAAGCGGACGGAAACTTCATCTAGGGAATCTAAACATTTCAACCCATAATCGTAATAAAAAACTGTTAATCTCATTTCAGATCTTTACAGGTTTAGAGTGAAAGGAAAAGATCAACACGAAAACAAGTGCTTCAGTTTTTCTAAAATAAAGAGAGCTTGTATTGCCAATTTGTCACTGAATAACTTCTCATGATTACACAAGTTCATGGAAAAATAGCTACTAATATTGTAATTGACCATCATATCTTGTAACATGTATGTTTGTCTAACCCACTTTATGCAACTGATAAGCCAATTTTATATTCAAATTTACTTTTTTCACGGCAATAACAACATAATCGCAGTTTATGAAGTGATCTAAAGCCATTGTTGTTAAATGAAACAAAGCCAATCATGAAGCTTTAAGAATATGACAGGAGTTTCTTAAGTTCCCCATATCACCATTACTGTTTCTTTCATCTGGTGATTAGTTAGGCATTTCAATTTTCTTTTTAACCTTTCGATCTTTTTGCTTATTGCTTTTAGATGAGAGAAAAAGATCATAATAATAATTGAAAATAAAAAGACCTCTTTTTCCCAATTTGTCCCATTCAGTAACAACATACGTTAAAAAGAAACATTACCGAAAGCCTCCATGACCGGAGTTGCTTCGAAGCCTCCCGGATGCATATCATTTCTGCATGAGCAGTGGAGTCCCGTAACTCTTCCACTCTGAAATATGAATATACATAAAAATCCAAAAGAATGCTAGTACCACATCAAACGAATCCGTAAAAGCATGAAACTTACAGGTTGTAGCCACGTGCTATAATTTTTCCATGCTGCACCAATACTGCTCCTACAGGCACCTCCCATGTATCAGCGGCATTCTTAGCCTCTAGCAGTGCTTCCCTCATAAATATCTCATCAATTTTCCGCTGCTCACTTTCGCGTAGGTATGCTTCCTCCCACTCATCAAATCTATCTCTAATGACCTGCTTGTTTCGCTGAAGCTTCTTATGTTTCAATTCCCCATCCTTCCCATCTCTGCCTGATACTTCATGTAGCTTCCCACTAACATGTTGCTTCGCTGGCTGCATTAGATCACTATCAGATGCATTACTTTTTCCACTATCAAAGCGTTCCTCCACGATTTGACTAGTTGTGCCATGATAAGAAACGGGAACTGGTACTAAAGATGACTTCCCTCCTTCGATGTTAGAGGAGCCAACTTGAAAACCCTTCTGATCTAGACTAAATCCAACATGTTCCTCGTGTTCAGGTGAAGAAATACCTTTTGATGTCAACCCATTTTTGGATATACCAGAATGAGATGATGTTTCTAATTCCAGCTGTCTTGTAATGCCTTTTGTTGTGCTAGTGTCAAGTACTTCTTCCTGACCTTGACCAGAAGTTTGATGCAGTTGCAGCTGAAGAGAAGAGGTCACTTCTTTTGGCATGCTTCTTTCCTTTTTCCCATTCCGGTCACTGTTCTCTTCATGATCATGACCAGAGAAATATGCATCACTACTAACAGAATCATTTGATGAACTCTTTGTACCAGAATTTACAGCTGACTGGGGCATTTCGGCATGTGAACCCCAGCGTAAGCGAACAATGTTAGCAATGATACCCCACAAGGACCTGCTTGTCCTCCTAACAGCAAGAGTCTCATTAGCTGTGTTGTCTTCTGCTTCTTCTTTCTCTAAAGATTCCTGAGTAGTTGTATCTCTCACATCCCACATTTCATCTGAAGGGCCCTTTGCCCCAGAACTTCCCAACGATGGCCCTGAGTCCTGGTCTTTCAGTTGTGAATCCTTGGTGAAATCATGACTGGAATTCTTTTGCCTTCGTTTCTCACCTTCACTATCTACTTTTGTAACAGACATCGTCATCTCCTCTTGGGTATCAGGGGTTGAGAGTTCATGTTTTGACTGTTGAATAAAGTCATCAACATAACTTCTGGATGATTCCTCTAAACGATAAGCCGAATCAAGGGTATCTTCACGGGCCACAAGGTTCAAATGCTCACCATAAGCCACACTGCTCATACCTCTGTTATCATCTGATTTATGTTGAGCTGGAGTTCTCCCTCCTGAACTAGTATAAAACACACTGGAACTACTCTCAAAAGTTTCAGTTGACAACTCTTGGTTTGCAACTTCACCAGTTGGATCAACAAGCAATGGACCTCTAGCTACCAATTGAGGCGTAGGAGGGATCATTACTGGATTAGAACTTTTCTGGAAATCCTCGTCATGCTCCTGCACATTAGTCTGTTGCATTCTCATCTCAGAAACCCTATCCAAAGACACCTGAGAAGTGGACGCCTCATGTGAGGTTCCCTCACTATAACTCAATACCTTGTCAGCTCTGTAAGTCTCTTTTTGGGATTTGACTTCAAAAGCACTTTCGTCAGTTTGATTCTTTTTTCCTATTTCCAGAAAGGGTTTCACAACTGATGTCGATTTACTTCCTTGATTAATCAAAACGTCATCAGAAATGCTTTGATTATTTGTGACAGTTGTACTATCAGTTGCTTGAAGCAATGAAACGTTGGTAACATTCACTGATATATTTTGAACACCTTGGGATCCTTTCCTGGATCGAATTCTCTGAAGTGTAGTTTGATCATTGGAGCTATGCTCTTCTTCAGCACTAGATTTTGTGATAATAGCTGAATCTCCAAGTTCCTTCCTCCTACTAGATTCTGACCTTCTTGTTAAATTTTTCTGTGTCATTTGGTCACCCCTTTGGTCTAGTTGTTCATTGGCATTCTGACTTTTCTTTATGTCTATATCTTCTTCCTGTACTTTTACTTGAGACTCTGACCACTTCCGCAAATTAGAATCTCTGTGGACATCAACATTTCCAATTTCTGAAATTTCAGTCATATGTTGAATGTTTTTTCTCAAACTATCATTTGTGGAACTTCTGCCAACTGTTTTACGAATTTCAGCTCTTCGTCTCTGAAGCAAATCTTCATGCTTTTGATGATGTGAGGCTGCTTCCACATGCCTTGCATATTTATCCTTTGACTCGGTAGCCTCCCAGTAATTTCTTCGGATTTTGGCTTGTTCAACAGATTCATTATCCATCTGGCTATAGTTTTTTTTCCTCTCTTTCTGTGAATAAGAAAATAAATCTGTTGTTTCTTTCTCTTCATTAAATTTCTTATATGAACTTGGTGCCATTATTGATTGTATTTCTGAGGATTCCTTTCTTAATTGTGTTTCATCAATTTCACTAAGTTTCTTTTCAGATTTCTTTCTCACATCCCAGTCGAAATTGGTGTTTGTCACTCCAGTTCTACACCCCAATACCCCGCTTTTTCCCTCTATACCGTCCCTATGTCTTTTAAACTCTTCAACCATACGCCCCTCAAATCTACCACCTTCATTCTTCAAGTCCTGTCTGCATATTACCGATGATTTTTTTACCACATCACAATGCTCATCCTGAGATTCCATATCACTGTCAAAATCCTCCCCGGAAAGGGAATAATAAGAGGAAATGCTCTCCCTTCTTCCTTTAAGATTCTCATTGTTTGCAACAGCAATATTTTCTTCTACATCTTCCATTTTATCATCCACTTTATTACCACTAAATTGTTCATTTCTTGATTTGACAGTTACCGACTCAAATTTACACTTGGAATCACTCTCCAACAAACCCAACCTGACATCCTTCTTCTTCCTACGGTGATCACCTCGATAATTCCCTCTGTCCTTTATTTCCACTCTCTTCGACAAACTCTTCTTTCTCTCTCTATCATCCAAGTATTCCTCACCTAATTCCTCACTCAACAAGCTTATCATAGCTTCCACATCATCAACATTACTCGAACAACGCCTTTCCCACGAACTTATTCGTCCAAGCCTCTTTTCACTACTCCTACGAATTCTATTACTGCCATTATTCCCTTGAATTGAGTAAGAAACCTCAGAACAACCAAGATCCAGTCCATAAGCAGGAACCCGGTAACCATACCGGTCCCCAGCACCCAAGACCAACCTCCTATAAGGTGGCCGTTGAATAAGAGTGGATTGCCTCAGTCCATACAACCAACCGGAGCTTATGGGCACTCTAGGAGAACCAAATGAAGACACACAACAACAAGAACAACAGCTACAACAAGAACAACATTGAGCAGGACACGACAATAAAGGGCTTCTCTCAAATCTTTCGTTCAACAAGTTAGAGCAGTCATTGAAGGAAAATGAGAGAGACCCTTTACTTCTAAATGACAAAAGAGTAGAACTAACATAAGCTTGGTGCATTATCTTCGAGATAACAGTGGAAACTCACAAGCTTACCTCAACAAGCTCAGTTGGGTTTCTGGAAGTGAAATGATATGTATTCTATGTCAAGATTAGATCTTTCTTGTTTCTCTGTGTTGAAAGATTAGATTTGTTGAACAAATGAACTCTCCTGTCCTGCCTGAAATGAATACGAGACGCCATTAGATCACTCGAATCGGATGAGTTGACTCGTGAGGTTAGGGCCAACTCGGCTGCAATAAGAACACACAAAACCTGGGCCAGATCACGGTGTTAGTGTATGATAAAATCCGATATAAGGTTGGATTTGTAACAATTGAGTAAATCCATCATGAGATTGGAACATTGTTGGGCTTCATCAACCCAATTTCTTCCTAGAAAAGGATTACATGTGCAAAACAAAAACCAAAGAATACAAAAATAGTAATGAACCATTTTTATTCCTCTTTTTTTAAAAATAATTTTTATTAAGGTTTCACATTTTTTGATAAATTATTAACCCAAAAAAAAAGAATTATGAAAATTTTCCACTTGAAATGAATTTCAAAATTAACGGGAGATCTGATTGAATAAAAAACATAAAAATTATTCGTATACATGAAATATGAAAATTATAAATTATTTAAACCTTAAAATTTCTACTAATAAGTTAAATTTATCTATAATTTATATTTTATTATAATATATTCTGCCCACATAAAGCATAAATAAATCACTAATTATAAATTTAATAAATTAAAATATATAATTTCAACTTAAACTTTTAATTATAAAAGTTTGGATATTATTTCAAATATATTTTAAAATTAAAAATTAAACGAGGTTTGAGAATTAATTTTGGTGTTGATATTTAATAAAACTTTAATTAAGATATCTATGAAAAAAATAAATCTTAATTTTGATTAATCACCCTTAATTGAATAATCATACCATATTAAAGGCATTACATTTTAAAACTATCTATTTAAGTATCAAATAACATAAAATCTAACTAACTTGAATTTTCAAAACCCCATGTTTTACTTTTCTCTATTTTTCAATGTTTCATTAATCATGACTAACAATAATAACAACATGTTAATATAAGTACTAGGGATATACAAAATCTGAGGAGGTCCAAAAATACATAATCTTACCTTAATTAATAAAAATAATAATAATAAATGCATATTAAAATAATAATTTATTAATCACGACCAAATTGAGTTAAATATGAAATTTTCTTTTTCCCACTATAAAATGGGGGCAATATGAACTATCCACTAATATTTCATTAATTAATAAAAAAGTCAATAAGAGATGAGTCCACGTGATCATCTCAAAGACTTATTCCTAGTCTCTTATGTACCAAATATGTCTAATTAGTCGGAAAAGAAAAGATTCTTTCCACACAATTCAGATTAGAGATGTCAATCGGTGGGTTGGGACAGGCCGAGACTACCCCTAGCTTGGCCCGTAGCTTAGTAGGCTGAGATGAGTTGGCCCGTAGTCCGGCCTAACAATAGACTGACCAGCCCAACTCATTATTGTTTTTTTAAAGAAAAAATTTTCAAAATAATGTCGTTTTGGAAGTAACAACCGGGTCTTGGGTCGAGCTGGACTAGCTAATGGCCTGCTTGAACTCGACTCGTGGCTCACTCAGGGCCCAGTCAATCTGGACTAAAATGCAGGCCGGGTCAGTTTTGACATCCATAACTAAGATTTTAAGACTTATAGCTTGTATGCTTTTGAACTCATTAATTTTTCATATTAAAAATAAAAGATAAAGATTTTCTTGTAGTTAAAATTTTTTAATTTTAAAATTTTCCAAAAAATATTTGTATGTCATTCGAAAGCTCTCTCTCACAAACGAAGTTCCCATCTTAATCACCCAAATCACTCTCTAAATTATAGTCCTTAAATCTTTTTTTTTTTTGTGGTTCAGAATCAATGTTTTTTTTACACTCAAAGGGTTCATGATCAACCCGAAATGCAATTGTAGATGCTTCTGTCCATCAGCTAGACTTTGGCTTTGTCGGGATCTTGTTTTCATACTTCTTGTCAAACTAAGCATAATAAACATTATAAACACGTAACAAGCTCTTCGACAATGGAGTTATCTTCTGAATTTGAAAAGTCCAACATACAATAATACTTCATGACCAATAGCAAATGCAGTAGATTTTTCTGTTCATCTTCAACTAGTCTGGTCAGGTATTCACATTAAATTGTAACATGTTATGTAAAAATATATATTAAATATCATATTAGTAATGAGAAGACAAGAAAGCAATTTCATAAGTATGTAAAAATTATTAATTAATTGAATTATCGTTAGGTTTAATGATTAAAAATTCGAACTAATTCCATCAATTTAATTGTGAAAATTTTGAACCGATAAAATTTTCAGTTCGATTTATTTTAATAATCTTTCTTATTAAAAACTGATCAATTTATTAATTAATCGATCAATTTTTATAAACTAATCAGTTTTTATAAATTAAAATAATCAATTAATTTTTATTTAACACTCTTTTTTAAT
>JANQAP020000002.1:186725-198517 GCA_026874005.2 Erythroxylum coriaceum
CAAACTAAGAAAACAAACTAATGGCCTACCAACGCCATCCCAGAAGTTGCAAACTCCTATCTTGTTGAACACTCTAATTTCACGCCATTCAAGACCTGTCATTGAATAATCCATATCAAGAACATCAAAATGATCTTCATAATAAATGTGATTGCCTATACATCCTGCTGATTCCTTAGCAGTAACGGAAAATCGACAGTTATCACCAAGAAACAGTGATCTATCCTCCAAACTCTGCACCTCTTCCCATATTTTCTCCTTCAAATTCAGTTTGAAGACGAAGAACACAAGTCTCTGATGAGTAGTTCCGTCTGTTCTAACGTAAGTTAAACTTTCTTTATCATAGTGACGGAAGTATCGAAAAGACTCATCGTCGTTTTCAGGAGGATCCAAGTTGGCATGAACCAAGAAAAGATCACTACAAGACTCGATCAAGTACCTGCGACCACTACTGCCTGAAACTGGAGATGAGATCGTGTGAACAAGATCCAATGATGAACTGAACACTGCAACAAGCCCCGACCTTTCAAGACCATACCATTTCCCTTCATAGAAAGCAACATCCTCGTACTTGAAACCTCGTCCCTCATTGATCAAAGTCCACTTCTTGTCACGATCTTTCATGTAGAACATAGTCCCACCATTGTATATTCCCACCATGACATCTGAAGTGGAAGACAAAACTACCCTGTTGACATTAAGAGCATAAAGTTCTTGTCTTTGTCGATAACGCCAATAATCTGTGCCGTAGTTTACCATTCGCGGAGCGGGAAACTTCGAACGGTTGTTGAATCGAATGCCATAAGCTCTGGTAATCTCTGTGACACGATAATCCAACAAGTTCAGATCTTTGGGTAGTGTTTTTGGAGAAAATCCAATGTGCCTAACCTGCTCAAATGGATTCAACAGACACAATTTTCCATCTTTTTTGGCTTTGACCCTGATCAAAAGGGCTTGATAAGGAGCCTCAGGTCGGGGTTCTGACGGCTCGAGAAGGTAAAAGGAACTGTGTTCGAGGGAAAAGAAGCCTCGCCGATTCCGGTGAATTGGGTCGTCAGAGGAAATGGGGAAGGGGAGTTTTGATGGGAAAGCTGGAGTCTTGCAGAGTTTGACGGAGGACCGCCATGATTTGCAGACACCCCTGAAGCGAAGAAAGTCAACGGAGTTGAGACAGTTGGCTATTGAAGCCAAGAGATCCTTTGGAAGTTCTGTCCACGAGAATGTACTCATTTTTTAAGTTTCAATTTCTGAATTCTGATTCTTCTCTTCATGGACTTGGAAAGCACTCGCCTTTATATGCCATTAACATGTGGAAGGAGTTGACATTTTTCATAGAACTTGGAGAACGCTCGTCTGACATTTTTCATAGAACTTGGAGAACACTCATCTTTGTTTACAACTGTTTAATGACTTGGATCACACTCTATCTTTGTTATATTAATATTATCACATTAAACCAAACTTAGTTATTGTGAGTGGTTTAACACTCTCATCCCTTAATTAGAAGTCTGAGTTTGAGTCTTAGGAATAAAGAGACCTGTTTGGCCAGTACTTTACCCTTTATGGACTAACCCGGTACAAATGAGGATTAGTCTGAATGTGGATGGCTTAAAAATACTTTTTTATAATTGGGACCCTCTTAAAACACCTCGTGAGCTAACAAAAAAAAACACATTACAATGAAATGATCAAAGGTCAAGCTAAATATGTGTCAATCAATTGCTATTTATTAAATTTGAATTATAATATTCTAAAATATTAAAATTAAATTTATATTTTGATAAAATATTAGGATGTAAATTTATAGATAACTGTTCTAAAGGTTTATTAGTATATAAAAGATAATTATATCCAAGTCTTAAAATATGTCAAGTACTACTATATACTAATAATAACATATAATAAAATGTTCAATGATTCTCGAATCTGAAAGTATGATAAAAAATTATCAAAGTAATATTATAATTAAAAATTAAACCCATTCAGTTATTTTAGTTATTAAAATTTTTTATTTATCAAATTTTTATTCAATTTTTAATTATTGTTATATAAAAATTAATTAACGATTTCTTTTTTAAATAAATTTCAAAATTTTCAATAAATAAAGACAATCTCTTTTGATTATATTTTAAAATTTTCAATTTTATTTATTTTTAATTAATTTTTTGACAATATTAACTATCACTATTACCAACAACAACACTTAGGCTGCATTTGGATCTGCAGTGCGGTATGAATAAATACTTATTCACCGCAGTTTTCAAACACAGTCACATGTTTGGATCTGCAGTAAACAACTGGAGGTTGGAGAAAAGTGCAGTGCTACCGCAGAAATTAATAAGTAGAAAGAGGGTTGTGGTAGGAAACTATTTCTGTAATAGAAATTTTACTTTCAATTAATAACCTTCACTACAAGTATTATTTTCTAATATACTCTTAATTAATATGACTAATAATATATTTTTATGAAATATTTTATTTACTAAATTTATTTTATTTATATATTTTAATTTTAATTTAATATTTTATTATTTATAATTTTAAATTTATATGACTAATATTATATTTTTAATTATTTATACAACAATTAATATTTTATTAAATCAATGAGTTTTTTTAGTTATTTTATCTCTTTTCAGCATCTGCAACCGCACTTGCCAAATACTTATTTTCACGTTTCAGTAATTACCAAAACAACAATCCCAAATACATAAGTACTTATTCATTTCAACAAGTTGATTTCACAAAGTTGTCAACCGTCATTGCTCCCCTAAATCAAGCTTTATTAGAATTCTCACTTGTACTCGAGATTTGGGAAAATTTAGTAATACCCTGCAATCTGCATTACCCGAGGTTGTTTCTAAATTATTTATAAAGGAAAAAAAAGAAAAGAAAATAAAAAAATAAAATCATAACATAATTAAACTTTTTAAAATTTAAAATTCTTATAATGTCGATTTAATTTTGGATTTCATCTTTTAAATTTTACTGTACATTAGCTGTGTACAGAGTTGCATGTTCTGCAAGTACGATGAACAATGTCAAATCCTTGCATATGTTAATGGCAGCATATAAAGATGAGTGATTTCCAGGTCCATGAAGCGAAGAATTAGAAATTGAAGCACAAATTCCCGAGGCGTCCATGCTGGACTCAATTTGGCATGGACACTCGGCTATTGCCGTGTTGTCCTTGAAGTGAATGCATTAGAGGCCATCAACATTTTATCCTCTTCGAAAATGCCTCTGACGGAGTCTCTTTTTTCGTTGGTACAAGATACTCGCGCCTTAATGCGGAGAGCCTGGGACATCCAGATTTAACACGTACACAGGGAAGAGAATTAGAGTGCAGATAGCCTGACCAAACTTGTCTTTCTTGCCAGACCAGGATTTCACTGGCTACCGAAGATTCCAGCAGAAACAGCGGAATTCACCCTAAAGGATAGGCAGGGTATTGCTTATCCCAGAACTTTGAGCTAGTTTCTCTTCTATTTTTTCTTTTGTAATAAAAAAAAAAAAATTGAAGCTCAAAAGGATGAGTACATTCTCATGGACAGGGCTTCCAAAGGACCTCTTGGCTTCAATAGCCAAGTGACTCAATTCCGTTGACTCTCTTCGCTTCAGTGGTGTCTGCAACTCTTGGCGGTCCTCCGTCAACCGCTGCAAGACTCCAGCTTTCCCTCCAAATCTTCCCTTCCCCATTTCCTCCGACGACCCAGTTTTCCCAAACTGGGCAGGCTTCTTTTCCCTCGAACAAAGTTTCTTTTACCTTCTCGAGCCACTACAACCCCGACCTGAAGCTCCTTATCAAGCCCTTTTGATCAGGTTCAGAAGCAAAAAGATGGAAAAGTGTGTCTGTTGAATCCATTTGAGCAGGTTATGCACATTGGGTATTCTCCAAAAACACTATCTAAAGATCTGAACTTGTTGGATTATCGTGCCACAGAGGTTGCTACATGTTATAGCATTCGATTCAACGATCGTTCAAGATTTCCTCCTCCGCGAATGGTGAACTACGGCCAATATTTTGATGTTGATAGGGCAGTTTTCTCTTCCACTTCAGATGTGATAGTGGGACTATGTTCTCCATAAAAGAAGGTGACAAGAAGTGGACTTTGATCAATGAGGGTCGAAGTTTCAAGTACGAGGATGTTGCTTTCTACAAGGGGACATTGTATGGTCTTGAAAGGTCGGGCTTGTTGCAGTGTTCAGTTCATCATTGGAACTTGTTCATACGATCCCATCTCCAGTTTCAGGCAGTGGTGGTCGCAGGTACTTGATCGAGTCTTTTGGTGATCTTTTCATGGTTCATGCGAACTTGGATACTCCTGACAATGACGATGAGTCTTTTCTATGCTTTAGTCACTATGACACAGAAACTTTAACTTATGTTAGTACTGACGGAACTACTCATCAGAGACTTTGTGTTCTTAGTCTTCAAACTAAATTTGAAGGAGAAAATATGGGAAGAGGTTCAAAGTTTTCAGGATAGATCATTATTTCTCGGTGATAACTGTCGATTTACCATTGCTGCTAAGGAATCAGCATAGGAAATCATATTTATTATGAACAACATTTGGATTTTCTTAATATGGATTATTCAATCACAAAACTTGAATGGCGTGAAATTAGATTGTTCAAAAGAATCAGAGTTTGCAACTTCCGGGATGGTGTTGGTAGACCATCAGTTTGTTTTCCTAGTTTGGCTGATATATTTTGGCCACCACCAATCTGGTTAAGGCCAAGTCCAACATCTGAATCTCCAATGTAAGTATATCTCTAAGTTGTTTTCCTGATTTCTTTAGGATGATCCATCTTATATAGCTCAAGCACTCGGACGTGGCAATTTCTCTTTACTTCTATTCAATCAGTTGAGCTTTCTGGTGCATCTCATCTGCTCTGATAAACTTTTGTCAAACTTGGCTATTAGGCTTGAAGATGATGAAGAAGCTGACAAGTCTGTTGAACTCTCAGAATGGACCGTAGTTTCTGATTTTAGGGACCAAGTTTTCAGTTTGAGCTTTGCCTCTTTCTCTACCATTCTTGTGTGAGTATCTAGCTCCTCTAATTCTTCTGATTTTCAACTTTTCTTTTTCAATTGGCTTCTGAAACTTTTTCTTCAGGTTTCCAATTCCTCATCTTTTCATTTTCAAGCAGGTGTGCATATATTTAAATTAAATTGCAGACCGTTGATGGTGAATCATAACCCTTGTGTGGAGATACCCACCGAACCTTAACTTTTAAGCACTCTGTGCTCCTGATCCTGTGGAGAAGAAGACTTGCATAGAACTTATTTTTTTCTTCTTTTTTTGGCATTCTCTGATGGATTCAATTTGGACTTCTGCTTCCTGAGATGATTCTTGTCTAGAACATCAGGAAGCAGATGATCTCACCTATGTTGATGTTGACATGAAAAATTTTCTGTTTGGTTGAGAATCTTCCATATCTTTTCATGGAAAGTCTAAAGTTCTTGGTAGAGAAAACAAATATGAAGCATAATACTTCTGGTAATTGGTAAAAACTGGAACAAGCATTACCAACAAGAACACTTAACGATTAAATGATCAGTAAATACACATATCTGATGATTATATCAATACCTTCTAAATCAAAACCTAACAAAGAAGTAAAAAGAAAACCATCATGATGATCATCTTTTAAAAAATGATAAGAACACAAAAATGGCGGATGGATCATTACCAGAAGAGTTAAACTTTTGCACGAAAGAACTAAAAAAATGAAAAAGGAAAAAAGGGTTACTATGTTAGAAATTTTTTTCATTCGGTGGACAAAAATTAATTGCATTTTATCAGTTTTTAATAACTTATCAGTTAAGTTACGTAAATTTGATATGAACAAAGATAATAAAGTGACCCAATAAAAGATCTGAATTAGCGGGTCGAAGTTTAGGAAGAAAATGAATCATAAAATGAGTTTTTAAAATTTTTCTGGATTTATTAGATTGATAATAAATAAAGTTTAATTCCAGGAAAATGAAATAAGGCATTCTACAGTCATTTTTGGGTAAATTTGTGTGTTACGAACTCGACATGAGTGAGATACTTGAAGTTTTCGTGTCTCGTGTAGTGGGCTCAGTATTCGATAACATAAGATAGTCACTTTGATCGAGATTTTTCACAACGAAAGTCTCAAGTAAAGTTAGTTGATGATTTGTTCAACACTCGTATGTGATAATGAGAATTTACATACAAGTTTTGCATTTATTGATGGTGTATTGTCACATATTACATGCCTGTACAGAATATAAGGATAACATACAAATGTATCCCTTGTATTTGTGGATTTTTGAGTATTGATGAGATTGCAGTCACTACAGTGGCCTTTCACGTTGGTATTTGAATTGTTCTACTTATATGTTTGAGGATGTCTTCGGTCTTGTGTTTGGTTATTTTGCGCATAAATGTTGACCTTATATGAGATTTTGAGATGAGCATAAAGGTATTAGATGAAGGAAAATCATTACTCAAATAATTTATTCGCTCATAGGTGGTATTGTCATGGGAGTTGATGATGTGTACTCTGATCGTTTTTATGTGGAGGTCTGGTTGCATATGTCATGTATTCAGCCCACAGGTATTGCATAATATGTGTAATCAGATTCTCACTACAGATACTATTTTATAGCTTTGAGTATCGCTGTTATCCTGCATTTTTGCTGATCTTTACATTGCCATTTTGTAGTCACCTTTTCGGTCAATGAACACAGTGTCACTATTGAAACCTTGCCTGGTTTCAATTTGAAGAAGTGGATAGAGGATGTAGATGACAGATATTGACATGACCATACTTACGGATATGCCACCTCCACCTATATCTTGCAGCTCAGAGGCTGATAAAGCAACCTATACAACCTGAGATCGGTTAAATAGATTATGTTGTATGACCATTAAAAGATCTATTTCTGACCATCTACTTAGTGAACTTCTGGAGACATCCATGGTGCAGGAGTTTTTTAATAATGTCTCCCAAAGATACTCAGTCTCGTCAAATACTGAGATAAGTACCTTGATAAAAGAATTATTCTTCATAAAGTACACTGGTGAAGGGGGAGTGAGGGAACATATATCAATATTGATTTGTCTCCACAGTAAACTAAAGACGCTGAATATTTCTCTTCCTGATGTCTTTATAATTCACCAGGCTCTGAACACACTCCCTCCAGAGTTTAATAATCTGGTGACGACGTATTATTTACAAGATGAGGAATATGATTTTGATTCTTTGATTGCTCATTGTGTTGCTGAAGAGAAGTTAAAGAATACTGCTCATAAGGTCCTCTTAGCAACTAAGGGAAATGAAATGGTTAAGCCCCAAAGATATAAAGGTAGAAAGTCTAAATCTTCTCCACATGTTGATGTTAGTCAATCTAGTGTTGGTAAAGGTCCTATGGACATAAAGAATATGAGGTGTTTCTTCTATAAAAAATGGGACATAAAAAGTGGGATTGTCAGAGGTATAAGGCCTGGAAGGAAAGATGGAAACTGTCAGGTAACTTCTTGGCTTATCAATTAATGAATCCAATTATATGATAGCCATATCCAGTTTTTTATGGCTAGATAGTGGAGCATCTAATCATACTACCTCCATAATGCAGGGGTTCATATCTAGAAGAAAGCTAACTAAAGAAAAGGAGAAACTGGTGGTTGGCAACAATGAAGAAGTGAATGAAATATCTATAGAGAATGTACGTTTGAACCTTTATACATGGTTCATTTTGGTTTTTACATAATACACTTTATATCTAATATTTGCATCAGTATTAGACAAAGAAGGTTATTATTTTGTAATTGATATTCGATTGTACAGTTATCTTGCAATACAAAATATATTAGTATAACTTTCTTGTCATATAGTTTATATAGAATGCGTCTTGCCCCAAATAAGATATATGCTTCTTCATACCTTGCCAAAAAGGTCATGAAAAATATAATCCTAATAAAGTCAAAGTCATACAAGTTGTAGCATAAACGCTTAGGCTATATTTTTAGATATAGAGTTGAGAGATTGATAAAGGAAAACATTCTCTCACCTCTAGTTTTGATGATCTGGAAACATATGTTGACTATCGCAGGGGTAAGTTGACTAAATAAGGAGAAGGTCAACTCGTGCTTCTGGCTTACCGGGCCTTGTCCATACAGACATATGAGGACCTTATACAGTTACCTTATGCATTTCTAGATATTTTATAGAATTTAAGGATGATTAATCCCGTTATAATTATGTGTTCTTGCTTAAGAAAAAGTCTGAAGATCTTGATAAATTCAAAATCTTTAAGGCTGATGTTGAGAACTAATTGAAAAAATCTATCAAAATTGTTATATTTGATCGTGGAAGAGAATATTATGGCAAACATGGGGTTTTCAGGACAAAAAAGGGGTCCGTTTGCCAGCTATATAGAATAGGGTGAAATAGTGACTCAATTCACTATGCCAAGTAGTCTTGAGCAAAGTGGTATGACTGAAAGACGTAATCTCACACTAAAGGACATGTTGACGTCAATGCAGAGTAGGACTAACCTACCTGATTATCTAAAAAAGGTGGATGCTTAACCAGCCACACATTTGTGTATGGGGCTGCCCTGTTGAAGTACGGTTGTATAATTCTTATGAAAATAAATTACAAGCTCGTTCTACTCGTTGCTGTCTATTTGGATATCCTAACCACTATAAAGGCTACATATTTTACTGTAGAGAAAGAGTGAGCTAGAATTGTGAAATCACAAAAAACAAGTTTTTGGAATATGATATCTATGATGAGGGTGGTCCTCCTTGCCCTTCAGATGAGAGCAAGTCCACCACTCAAACAGTAAGATCCTGTGGATCAAGGTCTTAGTATCGTAGCTGTACAGGAACAGAAACTCATACTTGTACAAACAGAGGTTCCTAGGGTACAAGGACCAATGCAATTGTGAAGACCCACTAGAATGAGACAACCTGTTATCTCATTTGATTACGTAGTCTATTTGGGTGAACAAGACAATGATATTAGACATGTTGTGGATTCAGTTACTTTTACAAAAGTTATTTCTGGACCCCATACAGATTTGTGGTTGGATGCAATGAAGGATAAGATGCAATCCAAATATAATAAGGTATGGGAGCTAATTCATTTACCCAAAATTGCAAACCTGACAGTGGTAAATGGCTGTTTAAGACCAAGAAGGACACTCAGGGTATAATTGAGTGGTTCAAGGCTTGGTTGATTGCCAGAGTTCACTCAGAGAGAAGGGGTTGACTTTAATGTTACCTTCTCTCCCGTATCCTCGAAGGATGCATTTAGAGTGATCATGACAATAGTAGCTCATTATAATATGGAGCTACATTAGATGGATGTCAAAACCGCTCTCCTAAATGATGACCTTTATGAAGAGGTCTATATGGAGAAATCTAAAGGATTTCAGGATCAAGTAGAGACTGACAAAGTTTAAAAGTTGAGAAAATCAATATACAATTTGAAACAGGTTTCTAGACAGTGATACTTAAAGTTTGATGAGGTTTTAACATCTTTTGGCTTCATGGAAAATAAAGTTAGAAGATGCTTATACTATAAGGTCAGGGGGAGTAAAGTTATCTTTTCAGATACTGGACTGTATTGTTTTATCTGTTAGTGTTGACTGCGTCTTTTTATATGGCTTTCTCTACATTTTGTTAGCAATCAGATATGTTTTTAGCTATGTTGTGCGTTGATATTCCATTTGAATTACTATTAATCATGCAATAGATTATTCCATGGCCATTATATCTATATTTTGCCGTATGAATAACATCATGGATAAAAAGTTTTTAGTGATTAATTATTAGGGTTTAGTCATAGCAACCCTAATTATATATGAATTATATTTTTATGTAATTAATCACATAAAGTTTAGAGACTTTTAATTGTAATTAATTATTTTAGTATAATAAATTTTATTCCACATGAATTTTTATTATATTTAAATAATTAATTAGGATGACATATCAAATTATTTTTCTAATTTACCTACAGGTATTAGAAATTGGTGTATAATTTGATAGTTTTATCATAGTTTAACATAAATCTGTTTGAATTAAAAATTTAGCCTACAGGTAATTTTTATTTCATTTGATTTATATCTTTTAAGATATGTTTTACATTGTTAATACATATATATAGTTTTTTAGCCTCAATTTATTGATAAGTAGCATGTATGTTTAATTTATGCAACTATTCAAACTGTTAGGTTCTCTTATACAAGTTGTGAAATTTTCAAACTAAAGGGTGAAAACTATAAGATTTGGAAGGAGAGAATTCTTCTTCATCTAGGGTTGATGGATATTGATTATGTTAGCAGGAAGGACGAACCACCTAAGGTAATGGAGGCCAACATTATAGCTGAAATTGCGCTTTAGGAACGTTGGGAGTGATCTAATCGCTTAAGTGTGATGTTCATTAAAACAAAAATTTCTGTTGGCATTCGTGATTCCGTAAAACAACGTGACAATGTTCGTGCTCTATTAAAGGCTATTGATGAGCAGTTCGAAACTTTAGACAAAGCACTTGCAAGCACCCTAATTATGAAGTTTTCATCTACAAGACTTACCGGTGCCCGAGGTGTGGGTGAGCATATCATAAAGATGAGGGACATTGCAGCTCGGTTAAAGAAACTAGAGGTTGAGATGTCTGATTCTTTCCTCGTGTAGTACATTTTGAAAACACTTTCACCACCATATGGATCCCTTAAAATCTCTTATAATACACATAAGGATTAGTGGTCAATAAATGAATTAATAACCATGTGTGTCTAAAAGGAAGGGAGATTAACGATGGAACATGCAAAGAGTTCGCAGAGTGCACGTATGGTTGTTCAAAGCAAGAAGAAAAATCAAGCCAAATCAAAGGGAAAAGGTCAAATACTCATCCAAGTTGACATTAAGAAGGAATCCAAGTGCTTCTTTTGCAAGAAGACATAACACATGAAGATTGATTGTGTCAAACATAAGGAATGATTTGAAAAGAAAGGTAATATAATCCCACTAGTTTGTTTTGAATCTAATGTGGCCGAAGTTTGTCATGACACATGGTTGATTGACTCTGGTTGTATAATCCATATTACAAATTAATTGTAGGATTTGTAAAACTTAAGGAAGCCAGTGCGAAGTGAGCAGTATATCTTATCCGGAAACAAGATACATTTACGTGTGGAGGCTGTTGGGGATTGCAATTTCATTTTATATACTGGTTTTATTTTAAAATTAGAAAAGACATTTTATATTCCTAATTTTTCTATGAAATTGATTTTAGTTTCAAGACTTGTATCGTTTGGATATTCCTTTCATTTTTAGACAGATCTTTAAAGTTACATTATAAATCTGAGTTTGTTGGCAATGGTACATTATTTGATGGTCTTTTCCGTTTTAATTTACAAGATAATACTTGTTACAATGCAACACATGTTCATGCTGGAACAAAACGTTTTGTCATGAATAAAAATTCGTCTATATTGTGGCATCGAAGATTAGGACATATCTCCATAGAAAGGATTAAAAGATTGGTGACTGACGGAGTACTTAGTACTATAGATTTTGCTGATTTTGATATTTGTGTGGACTGCATAAAGGGAAAGCAAACTAACAAATCAAAGAAAGGTACCAAGAGAAGTTCAAACATATTAGAAATCATAGGTATAGATATTTATAGTCCAGATATGGACTTGTATGATCAGAAATACTTCATCTCATTTATAGATGATTGTTCACGATATATGTATCTCTACTTGCTTCATAACAAGAATGAAGCACTAGATGCTTTTAAAA